>JAUMHI010000252.1:2459022-2476045 GCA_032359435.1 Enteromius unitaeniatus | reverse complement strand
TGATTAGCCAATCAGATTTGAAGAACCAGTTATAGTTTTTGTGAAGTTTAGGCTTACAATCAGTGTTTGGTGCTTGTGCATTAGTGTCAGTCATCTATCATTTCTTCTGATTTTAGACATTACTCATGGGTAAGATTAGGTTTAGGTGTAGAGATATGGTCAAAACTAAAATTTTGGAATAAAATGTTGTTCTAGGGTCAACAAATATGTTAACATATGTTGCACATATGTTAACCCAGGAACAAGCCTAACTCAGCAAAATCAGGGCGTGCTTATTGTTAGCTTGTGGGCTTAAAACGTTTGGATAAGTTTGTAGCATTGCTTATGACATTAAAACACAATTATGCAATAATACGTTTTTGAGTGATGGTGTCAGTAAATGTTAATAGATTTTTATTATACTTAGTATGAAATAAATGTATTTAAATTTTTAATTTTTTTTTCACCTTTAACATTGGCTATTCTAGCTACCGAAATATAATCAAGAGTTCATATTAATCGTTTTTTATAAAAGTCTGTAACTTCTGTTGAATGTATTTTTTCTCAACACATGAGTAAAGCTACAAGAACAAATTGAGTGCAAATTATTACCTCAGTTTTATTAGGTATATTCTGTAGGTTTTGGATCGAATTAAACATTCGATTTGATTGATTTTATATAGAATCTTATCAAATCTGAGCCACCTTGAAGTTATGTAACTGTAGAACTTTAATGGGCAACTTTCTGTAGACTTCTGCTTATTGGGGTATCCATCAATATGGACAATATTTTGGCATATTGTTGTGTTGATTTCACGGCATGATCCTTTTCACAATCTCTCTCCTTCTCTCTGCCTCCTGTTGTTCCTTGGAGCATGATGAAGCATTTTCATTTTTCATCTCGATCATCATCAGAGAAATGCTGCTCATTAGGCTTGGTTTAGCCTAGTCTTTTGATAAATGGGAACACAACGTCATATTTTATGGGAAATCATATAGAGGTCCATCTGGTAAAGACTTTTTGCATGTCTTAGTGGCGGTGCAGGACTAGTCCTGATAGTTTAGCTATCCAAAAAAGATCTCATCTGGCTCAATCAACAGGAAAAAATAAGAAATGTTCGAGGCTACCAACAATCCTATTCACTAAATGCAATTTTTGCAAATAGCGCTGGATGAATAGAACGTGAATTTTAAGAAACAATCAGCAGTAATATGCCAGTATACAGTGCTTTTCTGTTTTGAATGACTTTTATTTTCAATATCATTGTCCCAGTCCAAATAACACCCCATAATCATTTTACAAACATTTGATGGTGTTTATAGAAAGACAGCCCATTTCATTTTAACATCTTATTAATAGCAACTTGAGAGAGTACTAAATGTACAGATTCATTCTGATGACAGCTGCATTTACAGTGGCCAAAACACAGAGAGCTTTAGAACAAGAATCAAAATCAATGTCACCTGGAAATGTAACTTTACCAATACCTACAAAAAGAGAAAGAGAGAGAGAGAGACTCAAAGACACAAAATAAAAGTACACAGCACTATTTCGACACAGAGACTGTTAGTTCATACAGCATCCGTGTATGTGTTTTCATGTGTGTTTTCTCATATATTGTGTTGTGTACTATATTCATAGATCTTATATAAAAGAAAAAAGAGGTACTCATCAATATATTAGACACAAATATAAAAAGTTAAGGTACACAAAGTACAAAGTTTTTATTTCTATGGCAACAACAGGACATGTGTCAGGTTGTTTTCGCACGGAATATGGAGCAATGTAATAAATTGTACCTGCAGCAAATCAAAAGCCAAAGACCATCTCAGATGCTCCTTGACTAAGCCTCAGTAAAGAGTTTCTATAAGTTTAAATGGTTTTTACGGATCTCTGTCACACAAGGAGGAATTTGGCGTAATCTCTCCTGACAGCCCAGGGCCTTTGGGGGGAGGGGGGACATTTTAGGAATACGTTCTGCACCGTATGAAACCTGTCATCATGAAATGTGACTCTGCAAATGTGCGTCGCTTAAGAAAACAAACAAACAAACAAACAAAAACTAACAGAACTGAAGCCAACAAAGATTTGTGTCCGTAAACATTAGATACTTGCCTTTTATAAAATAACATGTTCATAGATAGATGATGCCTGAGTATAGTACCACATGAAAACAAAAAAATACAACACATGACAACAAAACAAGCCTTTACACTAAGCAGTGTGTAATTTACATGTCAACAACGAGGAGGGCTCCGATTTCTCATATAAAAAACATCATATTGCACTGGATTCAGCAGGTTTCATTCAGAGAAAGTTCCGATAGACTCAAATGAGTGAGAAAGCACATTCAGGTGTAACACACAGATGAAAATGGTCAATTGTCTATTCCCCCAAACCTCTGTGTCATTGGTACTGTTGTTCGCTTAGACAAGCATTGCAAAATCTACAATCAGAAATAAAAGAAGATATACATAAAAAGCATGACTTGCAGTAAAATGTTCCCATAAGTGAAAAAAAAGAGTACATTATCCTTACATGGGATCGAATGAAAATCATATCTTCATTTTTTTCTATTTAGTTAAAATAAACTAAAATATATATATATATATATATATATATATATATATATATAATATGTCTATTATTACATTATATTATATTATATTAAAAAATGCATTTAAAACAATCCAAACACGTTTCCATAAGCTTGTCTTATGATATGGCAAACAGCTGATAAGGTACAGTAGGATTGGTCAGTAGTGTTTTAAGGCGGGGCTTAGCACAAAGTCAATTAATCTTTTATTCAGCAGATTTTCCTTCCAAGTGTTTCTGAGCTCTGTGTCAAGACTGAAGAACAAATCAACATTCCACAATCAGTCAAACTCCAGACATGTTTATCAGACTCACAGCACAAATCTTCTCCTGTGCCGGCAGTCACGCAGGCCAGTCGTCTGTTCAGATTTATTGTGTTCTTTTAAATTGACGTTCAGTTTATTGAGCTGTCGACTGATATGGTATAGAGCTATTTTCATTTTCTGATAGAAAAAGGACAAAACACCTTAAGTGTTTTTAATTTAACCAATATATATTTTAACCTCAAAGTGTCCAGTTTAGCACTTATAAAAAATACTCATAGTCATTCTTTAAACCTGCCAAATGCATCTTATCCCATGAAGTTTTCTTGTAATTAAAATGTAATGCAAATGACCTGGAATTTCCTAATTATTAGGGGAACTACAGCTACAGCAGAAACAACAGTGTTTGTTTGTTTTTATGTTTTTTTGAGGCTTAACACAACAAATATGTGTATATTACTCTGTCTGTAACCTCTGCAGCGACTTATGAAATGTAAACGAAAAAACATTCAAATGTTTCAAACGTTTCCACTGATCCTGTGAAAAAGAGGATTAAAAAAGAAAATCACAAGATAGAATAGAGGTAAATATATAGAAAACACATTTACACATGTACATAATACAGAGCTTTAGTGTTCCAGTATATAATTAGTACTTTTCTAAATACCTAACGTGATTGGCCAGTGTGGTTCACATGATCTCCTAAATTGGTAAATTATAGACAATTGTGGAGGGGGAAAAAAAAAAGGAGTTGACAAAACCTCATATGTATTGCTGTCTTCCAAGGACATGAATCACAATTCTCTACTGCTTATATCTGAAAACCTATGATTAAATTTATTCCAAGACATTTCACTTTCAGTGAGACTATTGCAAACAACTATTTTCCTCGTTCACAGTGTTTGCCTTTGTACAATATGTAATTGAAACCATTAAACATCTGTTTTGGGATAAAACAAATTATCCTCCCTCTTATTTTCTTTACTTCTCATGTACAGAATCACTGTCCTGGTCTTTTTATTTACTGCTCTTTGGTCTAGTGATGCTTGAGTAGAGTTTCAATTTCAGACACACACACATTCTTTCATGCACGCACACACACACACACACACACTAATCCAAAGTGTTGTGTATTCCTACTGACTTTATCAATAAATGAAACTGATTGGCAAGTTTCATGCTGTTTGTATATTACTGCATTGCTATTAAAATGATTGGCACTAGACGTTTCTCTCTCGCTGATATTTGCCTTTGAGTCAGTTTTGCTCTAATAAATCAAACTGTGAAAAGCGATACATAATAAACTATTAGTTTGAATTAAAACATAGCACACAATGAAAGGAGCATTCATGGTTTTGTTGCAGATTTAAATATAGAAGGAAACGAAAATTAAATTAATTTGGCACAAATTACTAGTAACGAAAAAAAGTAACAATATTTTGTTCTTTATGAGTCTATGCACAAGGTTGATAATTGTCTGGTGATTTATTCAAATTAAGCTTTGTAATTAAAACATAGAGGAGCTTTATTAGCTATTTTGTCATGTTTTAGTAGATAATTGTGTTATTTAGGCTCGACCCACAAACGAACGGTTGTCTGGTAATTCTTGGGTATCAAACACCTCTCCGAGGGTCTGTGAGTCCGTAAACATGATTAACCCGTACAAGTAATTTCTCATCAGTGATTAAAAAAAACAACAAAAAAAAGCAAGCTCAACAGGCGTCTGAAGCATGGCTTTGGCAAATCAAACAAGCTGTAAATGAATACTGAATCTGGCTTCCACATTTTTTGATAGCTTTAAAAAAATTCTCATTTAACCTCCATTCGCAGATTAACAGTCCCAAGAGTCCAGTTGAATTGGGTCTGTCTGACTCATATGTAACCTCGTTTGTATAAAAATAGAGACTATTCCTTTAAAACGGGGCCTAGTAACAATGTAGTGAAATTAAAACCTGGCTCTACTATTCCTCACTGGGTTCTTTTTTTTTCCTCTAAATGAATAGTGCTCCATATAAATATTTTTTTGGACATTTGTAACACATTTCCTCAGCTATTTCAAAACATATTTCAAATACATATTCATACTTTTTATACAAAAACGGATGACAGATTGATATTGGGAGACAGTCACTGAAATTACTTGATGTGTCTGTTATTTTCCACAAAACTGAACGCGTCCCATCTATATATGTAGTGGCACATAATGGCATTATTGGCACAAAGTTCAGGAGAGTCTTTTCTCCACACAAGCAGATGTATCGTGTCAGAGAGCGTCCCCTCAGCCTCTCCTCTCCAGCACACCCAACATGTGCAGTAATACACGTATATAATATATCAGCTCTAGGTATATCATCTCTAAAATGATCACATGTCTATGGAAAATAATTTGGGAGTGGTATCCATAGCACTGCATCAGTCTAGAAAAATAAACATCTTCAGTCCGCTTCCAGAGAGATCCCACATTTGTACAAAATTGCCTGTTCGTCTCGCTTCCCGTCTCTGTAATTGCTTGTCGTTGCTTTTCTTGTGGTTTTGTTTTGCTTTATTGTGTTTTAGTCTTTTGTGTTTGATTCACAGGTTTTCCAATGAGATCCTGAAAGTAGAAAAGATTCAGTTTTATTGATCTGACATTTTAAATATAATAAGAACCGAACAGTGAAAGTGCTTAGTGATAAGAATAAACTGCTCTAAATGTATATAAGAACAAATAAAGCATTACATTGTTAGTTCACCCAAAAATGAAAATGTTGTCATTAATTACTTACCTTCATGTCGTTCCAAACTCATAAGACCTTCATTCATCTTCGGAATTCAGAACAAAAATTTATATATTTTTGAAGATATCAGAGAGCCATTTGACCCTCCATAGACAGAAATACACCCGAAGTAATCCCAGGTCCAGAAACATAGTAAAAACATTGGTAAAACAGTCCATGTGACATCAGTGGATCAACCTAACTTTTTTTAAAACAAAAATAGTATAATTTACTCTTCTTTCATGACATACGTCTTCCGCCATGCTCAATGCACCGTATACACATGCTTTAACGTATATGACATAATCAGCCTTCTTTATATCCGGGTGAAATCAGGCGCATGTGTGTAATCTGCGGATGTGTGCGCCTAGAAGAAAGCATACGCTTATGCAGTAAGGTTCTCTGAAAGGGTGAAAGACGTAAGTCATAGGATAAGATATTTAAACTTCTCAATTATAGAAGTATATGATGTTATTTTTGTTTTCTTTGTGCAAAAAAAAAAAAAAGTATACTCCTATCGTTGCAAAACTTAAGTTGATCAACTGATGTCACATGGACTTTTTTACAAGTGTTTTTACCACGTTTCTGGACCTGGGATCATTTCAGTTTTATTGCTATTGTATTGTCTATGGAGGGTCAGATGGCTCTCTGAAAAATATCTTCATTTGTGTTCCAAAGATGAAACAAGGTCTTACAGGTTTGGAATGACACAAGGGCCAGTAAATAATGACAGAGCCATTAACTTATATAAAAATATATTAGAGCTGGGCGATAAAACGATAACGATATGTATCGCGATTGACACGTGATCAATAACAATAAAAAATGTGTTTGAAAAAACTGTCGATATTTTTTATTCTTCATCGGAAATAAACAGAGGTTGCAAAGCCAGTTTGATTGCATTAACAAAGGCACTCGCTTTCTGGTAACCTAGCAACGTAGGGAGTGATACGATAAAGGTAATCATGGGATACGATAATCATGTAACAGAATCACGCTTGGTTGCACCATATCGTTGTCTCGCACTGGTCTGCTGGATTCCTCTTCATAAGCAGAAAATGAGTGCTGCAGCAAGCAAAGAAATTGTAAATAAAAGAGGAAAAATCAGCACGCCAGTATCGTAGTTTTTTTGGATATTATAAGTCTGAACGTAGTCAGACCAATGTCGTCTGCAAATTATGCAAGACTTATGACAAAGAATCTAAACAGTACAAAGATATAATGAAGGCAGTGGCATTATGTTATATTATATTATGATATTAATAATTATCGATATCAACCGATATGAAACACTGACATCGCGATACATTTTTTTGCCATATCGCCCAGCCCTAATTATTACATATAGAAATTAACAGTAACCTAGATGACATAATTGATAACATTTTACTACAGGTTCCATTTGTTTTTAGTTTAATATATTAGTTAATATGAACTAACAGTATTTTAATGTGACACTATATTTTGCTGTATATTTCTGAATATATTCTGTTTCAGCTTAATTTTAAAAGATATGAGCCACAAGTCTGCAACTCATTTCCCTGTTCCCTGTTAAACCCTGAGAAACTGTACACAAGCACTGAAAAACATGCCAGAATTACACCATATAGACTTCAGAGATGTAAGAAACACAGTACGTACCAGGGAACAAATTGAAGACGTGGGCTCAACCCAAAGGTAGTAAAAGGGCCTCAACAGGAGATCTCAAACCATTTCTCAGACACAAAGGCCACAGGGATTAGCTGCCTTTCAGTGGGCGACGGTCTGGAATAGACATACAGATCAGCTCTTCAATCCTGCAGATATAAGCACTTCTGTCCCACTCACTAATTCAAGATTCTTTTTTTATGTGGCGACTGCATTATACCACAAACAAAGCGCCCACAGTTACATTTCCTCTAAATCCTCTCATCTAGGCTTTTGTATTCAGAAGCATGCAGTATTAAATGAAGCAGAGCTGAAATTATTCATACAATTTAAAGCTCATACTCAGTCTTTTATAAAGACAAGGGCAATGGAAGGACAAAAACAAGAATACACAACTGTCACAACATACTCATTTGAAAAATAATGACTCACTGGCAGATTCAACTGGTTGTTTTCAAAATGCACATTAAAGGCTAAATTATTCTACTATTGAGGATTGCAAAAGCGAAAAACATGTTAAAAGCAGCACTTTAAGAATGGTGAAACTATAACATTCTTACGTTCAAAAACAGTTTGAATGGCACAGGATGCAGGGGTTTTAAGACCACTGACATTTAAAAGTTGGACTATTATTAACTTGACAAGCTGTCATAAATAGCTCAAAAATAACTCATAACTACAGGAAAAAACAGCATGAGACATGATGCAACTGCCAGAGAGTCTGTGTGTGAATGGCGGTGGTGGAATTTAAAGATGCAACCTTTCTAAGAAAGTTTTAATGTGGAAACTGTCTGTCAGCTAAAGTACAGTTTAGAAAAAAGGTACAAAACTCTATATGTACCATTCAGGAGTAAATCAAGTTGAAAAGTTTTTTTTATTGAGACTGCACTGCAATCTAAATCAAGTAAAAATCTGAAAAGTTTTGAAAAGTTTTCGCCTACAGACTTGTTTACAGACATATTTAAAACGTTCTGTTCATATATATATATAAAAAAAAAAAAGTCAGGGTCAAATGTGATGTGTGCTTGCATGTTATACATTAGTGCATAATGTTTCTTCTACACTGCTTTGGTCCAGAGTTCAAGCTTTTCAGAATAAGCATTATTTCTGACAGCACTAAACATACTCTATGCTACGAGGAAGCCAAACCCTGTCAGAATACAGACTTGGCTGTCAGTGCAGTCTCCTTGCTGTCCAAACTACTTGGTCATCAATAGCAACATCCAGCCCAGTTTTTTTTTGTTCTACAGAATATTTATTAATGTTGGACCCTTGCCTGTTTCCATTGTAGGAAGTCTTGTAGATGGGTGTGTGCTGGATCATCTCATCTGTGTACACTGGTATGCCTGCCCGCACACACTCGTGCGAGCACTGTAAACTGTCGTTGTAGGCGGTGAAGATGTCCACCTTACTGGGCACGCGGGCCGGCGTGAAGTCGGTCAGGTTTTGACAGCTCTCCTCTTGCTGGTTGATCTTTCTCTGGTGGCTGCTGTGTCGGCCATTCCCGGACTGCGCACAACTACAAAAACACGCACCAAATTCACAAAGCCAACATAAAATCATACCTTGAACCGCTGTGTCTGTCCTACATTTAACATGGACTGGGGAGGCAGACACAGACAGATTTAGCTCTGTTCGAAACCTAGTGAGCCTCCGCGCTGTGTGTTTCCTAAATAGGCATTCTGACTGAAATGGAGAGTCATAGATGGCTGATCTGAAATGCTCCACATAGGCAGCAAAGTGCAGTAGAATGGCTTGACAAAGGTTGTTTCTTTTTACTTTTACTTACTGTGAAAATAAAGCTCTCAAATTCATGTTGCAATGCACTCTGGGTTTGCTCTCTCTGCAGAAGATTCATATAATTCCAAAAGAAGGTGTCATAGGTGCCTTAAAATTCTGCCTACGCAGGAAGCTCAACAGGTTTGTGAAAAAGCTATTGTACTCTAGTTTCCGGACTGCTTGGTGCAATAAAGGGTCACTGTCCACATGGACAGACAGAGTGATAGAAAAGTACAGATTGAAGAGATAATAAACAGACTGAGGGACAGAAACAGGGAGAGACAGACAAGAGGAACACAGACAGAAAAATCATTGAGACACAGAGCTGAAAGGAAAGAATGTTTCCTACCAGTTTTTAAGGACTAGAGTAGTGATCAAGGCTGCAACGATCATGATGAGGGACACAGTGATGGTGATGATCTGGTGAACAGCCAGACCTAAGAAGAGGGAGAGAAAAAAACAAAGACAGCATAGTTATCAATGTCTCCATGGCAACTAATGTGAGCGCCAGTGCCTTTTGTAAGGTATTTGATTGTAATAACACTGATTTTGCATCTTAACATGCGCTGCTCTATCTGTGCCAGCGTAGCTTCTTCTAAGCCCCGTCTGCCACCGTTACAGTAATTTAATTGTTAATTTGACCATTTCACAAAGTCTGGAGCATGAAACAGCTTGACTGGGAGAAAATGGCAAGCACACCAGTTGGCTAAAGGTCAGCAAACAACAATTAATGCAGAACAAGAACTCTCTGTTCCAGAATAAAGATCGTCACAAGCGAACTATGAGCTACGCCGTCTTTCTCACTCCGTCACTCCCGAATAGACAGAAATGAAATCCTGCGGGGAGCCGCAGTTACAGACTTTTAGATATAAATTGTGCCACGACTTCCATTTCTTGCTGGAGCACATGATAAGAGTGAAGGAAGCAATTTTATGGATTTCCCCATCAATATTAAAGTGTTTGTGTGCGGGTCTGCGAGGAACGGCAGCATCCATATTAAAGTATCTGGGATATGAGAACGCGGCACGCCTTGGCGCATTTATGTGAGTAGTTTGTTTGCAGGACCTAAGGGAGTTCCACAGTTCCAGCATTAATTTATTCACATAACCATTTCGAAGTTATAACACTACTTAGCCTTACCTCACTTAGCACAGCTTCACATGGGGCTAAGTGTCAACCTCAATATGCCACAGAACATGTGAATGTGGACTAATTTGCTGTGTAGGTTATAATGTTTTCATCAGTGGAAAAAAATAAACAACAATAAAATCTAATTTTGGTAACACTTTATTTTAAAGGAGTCCTTTTATTGCTATTATAGTAACAGTGTATAATGCATAACTGCATGCAAGTAACCTTAAGCCAACCCTAAACACTAACCATTTAGTAAGTACATGTAAAGTAGTTATTATTACTCAGCACTTTAATGTATAGTTATACTGTAACAAGGACACCTTCAAATAAATTGTAATCATATGCAGGTATTTAACCTGTATCTTAAATTAGTGCCCATAACATTGCTAGATAATGTTTTTTTCCTTACAATGTTGATTAAACGTCTGTTCATAGATAGTTTTTAGTTAGCATTTTTTTTTACATTTAATTTGAAGACATTCATCTATATTTGATAAAAAGACATGACTTTCAGAGTTTGTTACTCTATCACACAAGAATGATTCATTTGTAAATATATCTATACCACCTTTGTACATTACAAGATCTGATTTGTATGTATAAATATATTTTCCTAATTCTATTATATGTATTATGTTTGCAGGTGTTATGATATAATAATTGAGATCCCAAGTGCAATATTTACATTTATGCAGTTAGATGACATAAAAAAAAAAATAGAACAAAGCAGTGTGTCAAAGAGCCAACACGATAAACATTTATTTATATAATTATATAAATATAATTTATTCATCACACTGCAGGAAACTTTAAATTATTTAAAACAAAAAATAGAAATCTGGCCAAATATGCACTTACACATTCTTATTTTAGGTTAAATGCACATTTTATGCATCATCTAACCATATTTTGCATCTTCTATCATGGACATTTTAAGAGGAAACAGGATTCGCAGTAATGCATGTTGACTGGATCGTGCTGTGTGAAATATTAACTTTCATGAAGACATCAGCAGCATCTGAACAAAAAATAGTCTTCCTTGATTTGATTTTGGATATATTTGGGGTGGCCATAAAAATAAGAAGTGAACAGTGTTTGTCAGTAATCAAAAACATACTCAACTTTCAATTTTTTGTTTTATCTTTTGGAGAAAAATAACAAAATAATGCATTCCACCACAGTCCCCAGTTTGCAAACACTAACTGCCAGACTGTTTGCATTATTCAGTATATAGTAATAAAAGTGATACATAATTTCCCAAATAGCATCCTCTTACTAATGCAATTGTTTTATTTAGCTAACAGGCCAGCAAATATAAGTGCTTGTTGTGCTACAGTATGAGTGTGTATGCATCACACATCATTTTCCTTTTTAGTGGCCTTGAGTTAGGCATGTCTCATTTTAGAGTCAATTACAGGAATGTCTCAGGGCTGGCAGGAAGGGACAAGTTTTGCTATGTGTGGTGCTGTACAAAAAACACTGGACTGGTTTACTTAACCCTGCCGACCTCTGGTGTGCCGAGCTCCTCAAGTTCTGGCTGAATAATCAATATCAGCGAGAGAGAGAAAAGAAAGAGAAAGGGATATAAATGGAAGCGAGACAGAGAGCGAGAGAGTTAAACACTTCAATTTTGTGCACATGTGTGCATGTTTACAAACCTGTACATGTATGTGACGTTAAACATCTGGGCCAGTTCTGACAGATTACATTAGCCTTGAGGGCCAACAAGCTCTGCTGAGCTGTGCTCCTTATGGTACATTGAGAATGTATGAAAAAAAATTTCCAGCAAACTCCTCATATTAACTAGTCTTACTTCAGGAACCATACTAAATGAGCTGAATACATATTTATGTCTACAAAAGCAGACTAATGTGACAAAACACTTATTAGACTGACAATCAAGGTGCTTCAAACCTCTTTTTTTTTAGCTAACAAGAACTGCAAATAAAAGCATTTTTAACAGCATATCTACATCTAGTTTAGCCTCATTTCTGTTTTAAGGCATGTTTCAGATTGTGTATTTTAGTCCGAATTATTGTGTTAGATTTCTGTTATGCTCTGTTTGGCACACACAAGCGTGTTCTCATTTTAGTGAAGTTTAACAGACTTGCTGTCAGGCATCCTTCAAGTTTTAAGTTCTATTTCACACCACATATTAATAGAGTGCTGCAGGGATGGCATATCTTTAGAGGCCAAAACCCAGAATTGTGGTAACATTTGAACACTTTTGGTTTCCTCATCCTGTGTCTGAAAAGGTCTTTGCTTTTGTAAATTATTCAAATGCAAACTTGATTTTTTATAAATAGTTCACGCAAAGATGAAAATAAGCCTGTATTTTACTCACCCTTAAGCCATCCTAGGATATGACTAGGATAGGATATTTTTATTTGAGACAAATTCAATCAGAGTTACAGTATATTAAAAATTGCATAAATAAAGGCCTCTTGTCCATGCATTTTTGTAAGAAAAATATCCGTATTTCAACCATAATATACACATTTTTTTCTCACTTCCGGTAACTGTTGTATGTGGAAGCATGTATGTGTGTCACATGTGTGCCTTTATTCACCCCGAAGCTGTGTAAGGAATGTTTTATTAATGATGCACATGCTTTATTTGACCTCTTTTAGACTGTTGAACAGAAACACCCACCCATTCCAATGATAACGCTTGGAATAACCAAACTTTTTTTTTAAAACTTAAATTCTTCTGAAAGCTGATTGTCATATATAGTGTCACACCGTTCTGTATTCACCTGTCTCTCTGTTCATCTTGTTCATGTGTTCCTTTGTTTTCATTGTGCCATGTGCTCCTTGCCTTGTGTTTACCTTCTGTATCCTCGTGTTCTCCCTCATTTATGACTCCACCCCTTCATTAGTGTTCACTCCCTGCCAGCCGTGTGTGTCCAGTTGTCCCTCGTTATGTCCTTGATTGTTTGTGTATTTAATCCATGCCCCATGTCCTGTGTCTTTGTCAGTTGTTAATGTTGCCTGTATGTATGTGGTTTGTATTGGTTTGCTATGTTTCAGTTTAACTTTTGTTTATTAAATGTTCCTGTTGAAGAGTATATCTGTTCTCGTGCTGCTGAAAAGGGCTTGCGACTCGATTCGCCACAGCTACAAATCGTGACACCTAGGATGGTTGGAGGGTGAGTAAATCAGACAAATTTTCATCTTTGGGTGAACTAACCCTTTAAATTAAATTGATGGTGAACAAAACTTACTTTTGTTGGTCAGAGCTTATTTTTGCATCAAACCGAAAGGCAAAATCTGATTTTCCTGAGGCTAGCTTCTGAGTTTACATACAAAAATATGCCACTGCAGTACTCTCTGTTTTAGTCAGAAATGTTGTGCTCTCTTTCTGTGCACTCCATTTGTTTGACATGCATGCATTCAATCAGACTTGTGCTTGCTTGGTTAAGTCTGTGAAGTTTGCTGTCATTTGGAAAATTTGCGTATATGGAAACAGCTGCCGAATGCATTGAACAACGTGCACGTCTGTCAAAGCACCTAAAAGGGCAAGTCATGTTATTTTACACTTGTGACATTGAAGCAGTTAATTCAAGGCAATATCATATTTTTGAACATTTGCATCACGCACATTTCCCACAGCAACTTAATCTGACCTCCTATTATTTTCATGTGTTTTGTCCAAATTATCTTTTCAGTACTGTAAAATGATGGCACTAGAAGATGCTGCACTGTTTGTAGACCTACTAATTAATAATGAAATTTATTCTTGATTATTTATAATCAATCACTCACATCTGTGTGGCTGCATGAACTAATCTTAAAAAAAATGGGTTCCAATTCAGTTTTGATTCATTATAGGCAGGTTCCTTGTTTGACCTAGAGGAAAATTTGTTAAGGTTCAGAGGAGTTCAGGTGGTCGTTTACTTCATATTGATGTTCTGACCCTTCCTGATTGCTTAGCTGACACCATGACTGATGGAAGCATGTAGATGCGTCTGGGAAAAGCTCACCTCGCTCACTTTCTCTCCCTGCGTCCGGGTCTGAGCTGGATTCATTTTATCTCAGTCCCTGGCCTGAGCACTGCTCCTTGGCATGGAGTCCCCCAGCTACACCAACACATAAACATATCGGACAGCTATTTAAATTTCCCTCTCTCTTGCTCCGTTCCTCTCAGTCTGAGATGGAAGGCAGCAGATTGAATTGAGAAAGTGTGTCGGGTGATATATTCAGGTGTTTATGCATCTGTGAAATTTTATGAGACGAGCTCTTCGTCCTCGACCTTGCTCTGAGTCAGAACTCTCGTTGGCTTCTTGGCCTGTTGTTTTATGTATTGATTTCAGCTCGAAGGATTCATTCCCCCTGTTCTGTCACACCGAACCCATCACATTTGTGTAATATAGAGCTTTATAATAACAGAGTAGACGAATGCAAATGTACCCCCATTATATTCTTATTACTGCCACCCAGGCAGAGAGAACAGGACATACATCACCTTGTCTCACCTGGACCTGCAATGAGAGAGATAGGCACACCAATTCCAATCAGGGAAAGTGTCAAAAGAGGAAAGCAGCCTGATGCTTAGGCAACAGACACCCTCTTCCCTGACTCTGCCAGTGATGGAGTCACCTTGCTTCTGGTGCTCGGGGTGAGCCTTTGTTTCCCTGGGCACCTTGCCAATAATCAGGACAAAAGAGCCCAGCCCTCAGAGGCACTATACTTCCCAAACTCCCCAAACTGCAAAGACGTAGAGTCCTCACGCTTAGAGATACTGTTAAACGTCTCTACTAGAACAAGCTGAACTGTTAAATTATTTCGGGATGTTGTTTGTTTCAATTGTATCAAAGAGTTCAAGGCTGGCAGATTTATATGACACTGTTTGCCTCAATTAATAGCCATTCAAAATTGGTATCCTTTTAAATACAGCATTAAATGCAAAATTGATTGTATGTGGTTTCTTAATAAACATTCCTGGTCTTATCGTGTAGGTGTCATAAGTGTATGTAATTGCATTGCAGTGAATAAAAATTTATGTTTTCATAATCTTTCATCAAAATTTACTGTAATAACATATTCAAGGTTGCAGGGATAGATCAGTAAGGGATGTTGTGTAAACAAAAAAACAAAATAACACTCAAAAATATAACTATGAATATTACATTTAATTTAATATAAAAAGTTTAGTAAACAATAAATAATCAAATCTTATAGATAACAAAGTCCTGTTTTGAATATGCAAATACATTGAACTGTGTCATTGCATATGCCATGTAGTGATGCCTTTACAAAAACACATTAGCAAAGATCCACTAGTGGCCAGTGATATATAGCAGAGAAAACTGGTCCAGATAAAAAAAATTAGGTCTAACAAAGTGAAATGTCATGAGACTACTATTTAAATAGGACAGTAGTGGAAAGAAAAGTGAGTTTATCAAAAAAAAAAAAAAAAACTAGGACAAATATAAAACCCAAATAACACTGTTTTAACACACAGACCTTGAAAATATATGCAAAGGAGACACATACACAGGGGGCAGTATTTTAGCTGAAGGTTATGAGTTTGAGCTGCCGGGGACCCATAGAGCAGAGACCACAGTGGCAGACACTCCTCTATGCACCTAAAGGACATTTAGAGGTTTGGAGTGGGACTTTGTGTGGATCTGTCAGCTAAATGCTCTATTAGTGCAGCCCAGGCCTGGCATCTGCAGCTACAGATGGCTGTAAAGGGCTAGTGAGATGGAGTGGAAAGGAGATGCCTTCACTGAGTGCTTTCAATCATGTTGTGGTTTGGCTGGAGGAGTACTCATGGCAAAGCAACAGCTTTGACTGCACATTCAAAAGGCAAGAACATGAAAGCGAGGAAAAAAAAAAAAAATAGACCTTTAGAATTTGTATGCAGGAGTATCCAGATCCTTCAAACTTCAAATGAGGTGCAGTGCGGCAGCCAAGTTTAAATTGACTTTAGAGGAGCACCATTCTCACCAAAATCACACCTTGGAATTTGTTCGGTGCAAATCCCAGCGCTAACACCAGAGATTTTTCACAGTAATCTAAGAAGTCGATTTAGTTTTAATGGGAATGCTGTAATTTCATTATAAGTGAAATCTCAGAGAGAAAGAGAGACAGACAGCAGGAGCAAGAGGAGACAGAAAATAATTTTTTCCATGATGACTGAGCGCTATTAAAAATGTTCTTTTTCACTGTGTGTTAAAAATGATTAGTCTGTGCATATATTCTATGTGCATGCAGAATCTCTGGGGTTAAGGAGTCTATATTTAAATCATTTTCCAAAAGCAATTATGCATTTTCTGTAATATGGGGATTTGCCGTGGAAAGCCAAATTCTGAATCGAAGGCCCTGTGAAGCTTTTTTTAGTACTTTTAGCTGCTTTTATATTTGATATATTATGATTTCAAATCAGAACAAACATCTTTAACTGTTTCTTTTGTGTTGCTCTGTAAACAAATTTCTGGTAACACTTTACAATAAGGTATCATTTGTCAACATTAGTTACTGTATTAACTAACATGAACAATACATGTACATGTTTTGTATTTGAATATAGTTTTAAATGTAATATTATTTTTGTAATGGCAAAGCTGATTTTTCTTTTAAATTGAGAAATCATTCTAATCTGCTGATTTGGTCATGAAAATTTTTTAATTAATATCGGTTGATTTATTTTTGTGAAAACAGACTGTTTTTTAATGACTAGAGAACAGCATTTATTTCAAATCGCACCATTGCTGAATAAATTTAGCAATATCTTTCATCATTTATGATCAAGTAAAGAGAAAAAAAATTCTAAAAAACTTCTTTCTTTCTTCTGTGGAACATGAAAGAAAAAAAAAAAAAAAAAAAAAAAAAAAATATAAATATATAAAAATATATATAAAAAAT
>JAUMHI010000252.1:2439537-2458792 GCA_032359435.1 Enteromius unitaeniatus | reverse complement strand
TATATATATAAAAGTTCACTGCTGTTTTGAACCCTGCAGTTCATTGAAAAAGAAAAACAGTTAAAACATTCTTCAAAATATCTTCGTTTGTGCTGTACGCTATGTTCCAGAACAAGCGTGATGTAACAAAGGCCAAGCACTACATTGACTTTATAATTCAGTGCAGGAACTGAACGTGTTTAGTTTGCCAATTTATGCTTCATGGCCACTGAATTTAACATTTTTTAAAAGCGTGTACACCGTGAATGATTCCACTTATGAATGGAATCGTAACTTATTCATGGGCGATAATAGGAATAGCAATCCAAACACAGGCTTTCTCATGTGTAAGTCCTATTTGCTTAGTACATTATTAAAAAATATATATATATTTCTGGACCAGTTCTCCTCTCGCAGACCAGTGAAAATGATCAGTTACATCCTTGTGCTCTTTGTGAATTTACGTTTGATTGCATCAGCTTTCTGTTCACAGAGCTGTTGACTCCTACGGAGTGCCCTTCTCTCATTCACTTGTGGAAACGGGCTTGATGAAAATCTTTACCAACCAACCGACAACCACAAACTGCAAATATCCAGCTCTAATTTTGAATGCATTGGATCTGTAGAGGAGGGGAAAAAGGGTTTGAAGTCTTCCCTCCCCCAGGTGTCAACCTTCTCCCGCCTTTGCTCCATTTGTTGTCCTCCCACACGGCCCACATGAGTGCGGGAAAACTCTCATCGCACCTGCTGATGGTTCACGATTGCCAATTAACGTAGATGTCAAAATGTCAATCTCACTTGACTTCCACTGAGCTACAGCGTTCCCAAACCCTTACTGCAAGAGCAGAGCGAAATAGAGAAGAAAAAGCGAAAGAGAAAGACAAGGAGGATCAAAAGCAATTATTCTAAATGCCTTTTCCCCGTGTCAAAGGCTCCCCTGCATAATTCAATCGCTCTGTACAGTGCGGGAGGGAGAGGTGGTCAAAGTAGACTCTATGATTGTATTACTTAACAGATAATGAAGTTGTCCTGGATGGAACTACTTCACGGCTGTCTGTCAGATCGGCCCTATGAGCTTATCACGTCTTTAAAAGGTTTACCGAACAGCCCTGTTGGATGAACAGTTTCGAGAAAGATGGCTCTTCTATCATAATATGGTTCATGTATTACAATGCAGGTAAGACACATCCCTAAGGGGCCTGTGAGTGAATTTAGCACACCTTTGACAGGAAGAATGTCGCCTTTTAATAAAACTGGAACACATCAAAGCAATATCTTTAAAGCATCGACTTTACCCAAAGTTAGTGCCTCTGAAAACATCTCACAAACCCTGTACTGCTGTTAAAATTACAAGGTCATCCAGTAGACTCTTTGGGATCTAACGTTTAACCATTTACAAGTAGGGTGAATGGAGGCAGGGGCGTAATTTCCACTGGGGACGGGGCATGATTATGTTAAATTACAATTAAATTTGAATTCATACATGGCTGTGACCCATTAAAAATAAAATAAAAATTGTTTTTAGGGATTACTTTTATACAAGCAAAATGCAGCATAAACAAAATGTGATTCACATGGTCAGAGCTTGGCACAGAGCTTGGCACAGAGCTTGTGCAAACAGAGAAAACTTAATAAAGCTAGATAAATAGGCCCACATGCGAAATATGAAAAGGAACAAATGCTTTTTGTTTTGTTTTTACTGCATACAGTGCTGATTTCTTTTGGTAACTGCAGTGATATGTACTTGGTACGTATTTTGTGTCTCGCTAAAAAGTGCATCAAGGTATGTTTATGCCATGAGACCAGGTATTGTAATTCTGGTGTCTCATGCTTATCAGTCAGTATGTTGACATGCACTTTAAAAGTCTGATTTCAGTTAGACTAAATAACAATCTATATATTTTTAAAATGGCATGTCTAAATGAAGTCATAGCTTTTAAGTATAACCTATACTGCATATAATATCATCAAACTACACTGTAAATAAATCATTGGAATAAAGATAATTGGAGCAGAGATAGACAGTTCTTTTAATATAAAAAGATGAGTAAAAGCAATGTGAAGTAATTCATTACTTCACATAAAGTAGTTACAATATAACATAATTAGCCTCTAATTAGTTACTGATTATAATGAGAAATGCAACGTTGTAACACATTACCCAGCATTTCCAAATAATGATTACAATTATATCTGCATCTTATATTGTCCCTCATTAAAGAAAAACTTGTTTTTTTTCTAAAGGGAAAGATTTAGATGTGGATTAGTTGAGAATTTGCTTTTGAGTGGAATGTAGAAACGATATTTCCAGCTCTCCAGTAATTATTATAATTCTTATTTTACCATTGAATACCCTTCATTGAGTAGAGCGTTATTAGGAGTTATTAGGATGTCACAACATAATTGCACAAAATTAACAAAAAAATTATTTTTCCAACCATTAACTTTTAAGCACAGTCCGACTTGGATAAAGGCATAATTTTGTCTTTTCCTTATTAAATGTTCAATTAACCTTTGAGCCTGGGGAGGTGATAACGAGTTTGGAGTGCTGAGCAGCAGGACTGTAAGGCATTTTAATCAACTCACGCACATCGTTAACCTGATGGCTCCATCTGTGATCTTCATGGTGATGCTAGCATCTTAAATAGAGACAAAGAACACACACACACACACGATCACACAGGTATGCACCGTGACTGAGGACATTTATAATGCCTAGAAACAATTTGTTACAAGTATGCAATTCGAAATCTGACATCTTTTCTTATGGGTGCTCTCCAGCAGTCATAATAATACTGTTTTATATTGTTATATTATTTTTATACATCTTTTTTTTTATATTCCCATGATTTTATTTTATTATTTTTTATTTAAGTAGTAATACATGCAAAATATAAGATAATTGATTATTTGTGGGTTCTTTGGGTTTGCCATCAATGGAAATAAAAGATGCTATTTGGAGAACTAGATTGTGTAATTACGGTTCCTACAAGCAGGGCCAAACCTTGACCCCTCTGACTGCACAGATAGACACATACACATGCACACACCAACGGATGGGTAAACAGCTGAATCATGTTTGTTCTGCAGCGATAAAATCTTCCTTGTGCTGTATCAACAGACCCGCAAAGTCAAGGCTGTCACCAGCAGGAATAATACGTGACTCTAAAATATAGTCTAGTCAGCACTGAGCTGATGGAGAGGAGCTTGGACTTGATGCATTGCACACAGTTGTGAAGCAATGGTCCTTGGGGAAAATCCTGATATAGTTCATAATTAAACTGAGTGAAAGGTTTTTAGGCTATTGGTTATTTTTCCTTCAAAGAAATTATTTATGTCATCAAGTACTCGTTCATATAATGTATGACTAGTTCATACCTGTTCCAGACTTAATTAGAATATATCAGTATGTATGTAGAAAATAGTCGTGCTGCTTCATATTTTTGTGGAAACCCTGATAGACTTCAAGTGAAAAGTATGGAATGAGATTTAAAAATGAAACACTAGTTAATACTTTTTTTTCATTAGCATAATAGAAATTCATAATGTTACAAAAAATAAATTAATTAAACCCTCTTTTCATCAGAGAATGAAGTTTCATTTTCAGTTTTATTCATTTTGGGGTGTATTATCCCTTTAAGAGCCCTGTAGATCCATGGACACTGACCTCCATGCACTTCCCATGCTTTGAAATGAACTCCGCCGAACGCTGGCTCGTATGCATGTCTAATGCTCCAGTTTTGTATTCACAGCCCATTGCTTATTTTCCCCCCATTACTTTGCATGTCAGAAGCAGTTTAGTACTGGTGCAGGTTTCCGAGGGGCTAAATTTACCCGGGCTGCTCGCTGAATGAGGAAGCGCCGGGATTTCACCTTGATAGGTATTTCGTTTCATCAGACAGGTTCGGCTGTAGCTTGACAGAGATGGATAATTATGGCATGCCTTAAGGGCACTACATAGGACTCACTTTCAGACTATATATGAAAGACATTCCAAGGCAGCATACTACATAATGCATTGATATTTCTAACACCATCAGGATTTGATGTTGTTTACTACTCTTTCCATGTGGACAGAGTAGAACAGAGTGAAGGATTTTATTCATCAGGGATTTACTTATCAACAAACTATTTTTTCCATCTGCAGTGTTTATCAAGTTTTAATATTCTCTCGTTGCTTGTTATTTGTTAGAGTCACTGACGAGTGACGAGCCAGATTTTTTTCCCTTATGGCAAAATAGCACTTAAAAGACAGCTACGGACTGTGTGCAGCAAACAAATGATTCAATTTTCACGCCTCAGTTGTATTAAAACTGCAATTAACACCGGTATTCCTCCTATTCACCACATAATTAAAATATGCAAAAACACTGCAGCATTGTCTGTATAGGGCCATTGCACTTACTTCCCCACACAGAAGCAAAGACGCAAACCAGTCAAATTAATTTAGCAGCAAATATTAGATTAAAATGCTTACTGCACAAAGTGTGACAGCATGTTGTAAATGAGAACCACTACCTCGGGGTCGCTGCAAAACACAAAAGAACTATTTACAGTACATTCTCTTTTTATATGAATTATTTGCTTAATTATTCTTGTAAAATAAACATATTTGGAGCAACAGAAATTTTATTTGGTCGGATCTCAATTTTACAATTTTATTTTATTTATTTATTTATTTATTTTTACAATTTTATTTGTGAAATGTACACATTTTTTATTTTGTATTAACAGTTTCTGAGATTTTTTTTTATTATTATTCTTAGCAACATAATTTTATTTATTTTTTTATTTTTTATTTTATTGATGCCAACTGCATACTATTTCAGCAAATTATTGTATATGGGTAGTTTACGTATCAATGTGTCCTTTGGTGTGACAGAAAAAAATTTAAAAATGTATGTTTTTTGGGGGGGACTTTTGCTGTCACACCATAGAACAATTTAAATTACATTATTATTTGTCAACTGCCCATATGTATTATATTATATATATGGATTCTATAACAATGTCAACAATGTTAGCCAGCTCGTTGCCATTGCCTAATATTTAATTCAGCAGAAGAACGTCAAGAACTTGCAACAGCAATATGCACTAAATATTTAATATTGTAAAGCCATAAAAACATATGGTCACATAGGGTACCAGCAATCAGGCCATCCTTCCAGTTCCAGTCATGCATCACTAATAACACCAAACAGAACAGAATATTAAAAACTAACTAATAATAAATAAATAATGCAAAAATAACCAGTTGGTAAAGTTAATATTATAATTTCAAACCCAGTTAGGTCTTTCAAATGAGCACATTGCAAATCTATTTGATGCTACTCATGGCACAGAAATGATCATTACAGAAATGAGGCATATACTGTATGAGACAGTCTCCTATACTAATGTTAGACTATGTGGTTCTGAACTGTCAGTTTGGTGGGATTGATATTTTGCGTTCACCTAGCCTTTATAAAGATCAGAAGAAATGAAAGAGGATTATTTGAACAGCACTTTAGAGATTAAGGGAAACCTCATGTGGCCTTTAGATATAATGACACTGCTGTCGTCACTCCAGATTGACTTAATTTCGCTAATCATTCCTGTGGTTAATGAGGCCGTGACATTTGATTGGAGGTTGACCTTTGTGCCGAAATATAATTCGACATGCATGGATGTATGTAAGTTTCCATTCAGGGGAGTCGTAAAATTGTCCTCGCTTGTATATTACTCACCATGAATCTAATTTTATGGGAGTCTTTATTGTTAATATCTTTCGCAGTTAATGTAATCTATGGCATGCTAATATGCAAAACTTGTGAAGATGAATAACTTTGCAGTAGTGCAGATCTGTAGTGTAGAATTGGGGGATTGAAATGCAAACTTTTTCTGCAAATCAACAATATGCCGGTTTTAGGGATCTTGCTATCTGTCTTTTATTATGTCTGGCGATGAACTACGCTTTTGTGTAAACTTAATTGTGCGTTAAACTTTCGCCCACTTTGTACACTATAACTGATCTCAGTGCACCGCATACACAGATAGTGTCAAGCCAATTTGTAGAAAGTGTCAAGACACTTCCCCTTTTACACAGATTTATGGAGCACAATAGTTGATCTACCCAGAGGACTTCACACTGAATGGATGACTAGCCTAATGCTGTGCAATACCAAACACAGAGGACAGATTGCAGCCTAATGGCAAACATGAGAGCTAATGCCAATCATCATCCTTCTAGGACAGAGAATGGAATAATCTTCCCAGGATCCACAAATACTACTGACGGATACTGAGGTTGCCATATGTAGGCTACTCTGTCATGCAGCACAGAGGCCTGGATTATGCAATGGAGCCAAAGATGATACATGTAACAGAAAAAGTGCATTAAAGCCATCTTGCAGTCTCTGTGCCCAGTCGGTTTCTGACTAAACAAGCAAAAGTTTGCATATGAAAACTGTTTTCAGGCTTCTGGGGCTACAGAATATCAAGAAAGATTTAGAGATGATTGTGATGCTTATTTCTCAGTAGAAACCGAGTACTGAAAAAAATCTGCACTATACTGCATATTAAAAACAGCAAAGGATGCAGTCTGTGCTGTCTTCAAAACTGGCCAAGTGTAATCAACTGGCTGTTTAGAATTCAAATTATAATTGGCTTTTAAATTGTACTTAAATTTGAATTGAAAATTGCAGTGTTGACATGCATTGTAATTAATAGATTATGTGACAGTGAAGTTTGCAGTAATGGTTTCTAATATTCAGGTATCTGAATTTGAGTCTGTGTGCTCCAGCATTTGGATTAAAGATTATGAAGGCAAACATTTTGTGTATGTGTGTGTGTAAATTGTTCACCACAAAAATAGTAATAATATAATAAATATAGCAATTTTGGTTTCATCTTTAAATAAATGCAGTCTTGATTTGCAAGAGACTAATTTCAAAAACATTTAAAAAAAATCGCATATATACAACTTCTTCGGCCTACTTAAGAACTTTTAGCCACAAAAAGCAAAAGTGACTTTCACAAAACTTTTCACAAAACTTTCACAACACCAGCAAATTGAGTTATTTTCTACATTTTTGCCTATTTTCCATAATTATACAGCAGCTGAAGTTTTTCTCGGCAACATTTTAAACATTTTAAAGTCAATACTTTAATATTTAAAAAAAAAAGCTAGCTAGATGCACGCTCTTGGCCCTTCGACAATTCAACCACCTTCTATGCTGTAAATTGCCGAGCAGTTGTGTGCCAATTACAGCTTCGTGAGTATTTTCCACCCTCGGTTTCTCAAAGAACCCACACAGTGTTTTTGATGCACTTCATTGTGTTTAGAGACCCAAAGACCTCTGCACAATGTTCATGAATGACCTTAAACCGGCCCCTAAAAATATCTCTTTTTGTTTCACCGCCTCTGAATTTTAAATACATGATCAAACATAAGCTGATTAAGTATCTTACATGGATTAGAAAACAAAAGCTAAACAAAGAAACCGTCGCCATTCTGATTTATGTCCTACCTGGTGTGTCCCCAAAAGGTTTCGGTGGTTTGGCAGTCACTCTGGAGTTGCTTGGCTGTGTGGTGCTGTGCCTCTTAGGATGTGCGGTTGTAATCACCGCATACGTCCTTTGGGGGCTGCGTGTGGTAGTGCTAGTTATGGGAACTGTGGTAGTGGAAGGGGCTAAAGAGGTGACGGTGGCGTTCGGGGTCACTTTTGCATCCTCCTCCAGCCCCTCGTCGGCCCCTGTAGGGCCCCAGTCAATAAATCCTGCCACTGTGGTGGTCCTCCCTTCCAGGGTGTCATAGCCGTCCCCTTTCAGCTGCCTCCGTGAGCGAGATAAATGCAGATTTAAATCAGATTTACTCCCCTCTGGTGATGCAACCGACTTCCCTTTGTCGGAGGGGCACTCCGCGCAAAGTTGCTGTGTTTGGAGTGACCTACGGTTTTTCCGCCCCCACAGTTTGGCGCCCCCCAGCTCCCCGTGATTGCCTAGCGATGGCAAAGGAGGAGGAACTCCACGATGCAAGACACCCAGAGTCCTCAAATGCTGGCCGGTGAGCGTGTCCCGAGTGGGCAGAGGGTACGGCTGCCGGCGAGGCACTGATCTGGGCAGTAGTTTGAGGGTGAGCCCTTGACCTGCTGGTGCGCACAGAGACAGATCCATTGTGAGATGGACAAGGATGAAGAGGATCCACATTCTACATCCCAGCATTCCTCCAGGTCTCCAAGCAACCATGGAACTGAAGAACAGAGAGAACGAGAGAGAGCCGCATTAGAGAATCTTAATCAGTGCGTCTTTTATAAAACACAGAGACAGCATGCAGGCTCTGCAAAATTTACACAACTTCTTTACCTTAAAGACTGTCTTATTAGATCTTTCAAGGACTGACTACAGTAGATTGGGCTTTACTGCACTCTTTGTAATGTCCTTATTTCCAACACTATTTTCCAGTCTAGCGATTTTCGCTCTAGGCTTCGTTCTGCTCTGTGACTCACTAAGTTCTCATAAATTGAACTCCAATATTAATTAGATGTGTGATTCCCCTTTAACAGCTAGATGCTAAAAGCACACTTCAATGTTGTTTTCAAAGACATTTACTTTCAAAGTCTTAGCCCTCACTCTTCAATTACTTTGCTTTGTAAACAAACGTCCCTCTGACTGAATTGGTCTCATGACGCTAACAACGTAAAGATCATAGGTTTACACACGCTAATAAGATGTATTGCTTGAATTAACTGCAATTGCTTTGGATAAAAGTGTGCCAATGTCTGATATTTATTGGAATCTCGTAAAACTAGAGTCTGAATCTGCCAGTGATACAATGTTGGGCTAAAGATAAAATATAAGTGCAGCTATAATGTATATATAAAGTTGTTGGTATTATATTGTGAACATTTTCTGAAAATAAGTAAAAAAAATCTAAATTCTGCTTGGAATTTTTAAAAATGTAATATATAAACTACCCGCAAACTATATCCAGATGTTGTGCTCCTTTTTTGTACATTACTGAAAGCAGAATGAAATGCAGTAGTCAACATTTGAAGTGAATCAAAAAAATTAATAAAAGTTGCCATAAGACAAATACGCATTTTGGTTTTAGGACAACTTTGATTAAAGGTTTTGATCCACTTCAAGCGTAGCTTGATCAAACTTGCTGTTTTAAAAAATAATATTAGTAATAGAAATAATATCACATTTTATTATTTTCATTATTATGACAGCTCTAAAAAGCATTTTGTAAAATTTTTCCCCCTAATTTTTTATAGACACCCTAGCACCCCCTTGTGGCCCCCTGGGGGTTCTTGAAACCACTTTGAAGACCTCTAGTAATATAACAAACTTCTCAAACCACAAAAAGTCCAACTTTCACTGTGATGGCTTCTTTTAACTGAACTACTTCTTTTTTTTTTTTTCAATTCCAGAACCTCAAACACATTGAAATGAGCTGTCATACTCATTCTATCTATAAGCCAAGAATCCGTATTGATCCAGACAGAAAGAGTTCATCAAGGCATATCTGTAATCTTTTCTGTCCTTCGATAATATTGGTCACGGTCAAAGGCTAATTTAGAGGGATTAAATAGCCCACACATGACCACACATAATATCAGTGGCCTTTCTGTTGCTGTGAGATGACGATTTTATAGAATTATCTGACCCACTGGTGAACCATCATGTCTGAAGCCCAACACAAAAAAAATTCTACACTAAAACTGATTATAAAGCCATGAATTGAAAAGAATATAAATTCCCATTTCATCTAAAGAGCACTTTCCATTTAACTACAGTATACTTAAGAGCTTGTTTTGAATGTTGCTTCATCTGTTCATGAATAAGATGTATTACCACAAGCACACTATGAGAGGGCCCTTGCTCTGCATTTTCCCCTCTTCTAGCTTCTGTTTACTTTTTCTCTCCCGCTTTCCATTCGAAAAAAACATACTTGTGGGATCTGGTCTGACTGAACTGGGTCAGGACCTTGGGTTGGCCACTCATCTGAGAGTTTTACCTCACTAATAAGGTCCTTCAATCCCATTGGGCTGGGCCCCGGGGGGCCTGACTCACACTCCCTGTGCTAATGTGTTCCATTAGAATGTAATTCCTGTCAGGAACATCATTGTATTTACTTAAGGAGATGTATCGGAACCGATGTTGTGCTATTAATGATCACCCGTCCGCTGGCTTTTGATAAAATTAGGTGGTACATTGTGAATTCAAGGAGACTGCTGTGATATTAATGAGGGCTAAATTAAGGGTTGCACAGGACAGGGTGTGAATGAGAGTGAGAAACATTGAGGACGGCTTTGCATGAACAACTCCCTGCTCTTTACTTATAACGCATCAGCTATGATTCGGGTCACTTCAGCATGGTGCAACCCATTTAGATTCTGCATTGTAATTCAACACGTCATCCACAAAGCAAAGGACTTATTTATATTTATATATTTTAAAGTAACCTATTTGAATTCACAGACCACAGGAACTTGCAGGGTTCAAAATGAGCTTTTTTGACACTTAAGCCAATTAAGATGACAAAGGTAAACCTCTTCCAATATCTTACCATTCATATGAATGTTTTCTAAATTTGTGGTGACATTTCATCAACTTGTGACTGATTTAATTGCTTTATGCATATAAACATGTCTTACCAATTAATGCTAAAGTTCTTGAAGATACTGGCCTACTGGTGAATTATAGTATTATGTTTTATTTATTCATTGAATTTGCATTCTGCACATGTTTGAAAGACACTGAAAATGAGTAAATAAATGTAAAACAAATAAATAAATAAATGAATGCAATAAATTTAAACTGCAAGGGACAAAGACAGGAATGAAGTAGATGAATAGAGAATATTTTCTTTTTGAATGTTCATTAGGCTAATGTTCACTATGTTTGCAAGCTTGCACAAGATTTGTGCTTAGTTGCTTAGATTTAACAACAGCACAAATATAGACTCAGTGGGAATATATAATTTCTTTTCTCATGCATATTCATGATAATGCAAGGAAATATATCTTTATTTAATAAATGACACAAGCAAGTTAAGAGAAGCAGCCGGGAGTTCCTAAAAAGTTAAATGGAAAATATGCTATCTGAAAAAGCCTGAAAGAAAATGATAAGACCATCTCCTTTTTCCATCTTTCTCATATCCACTCTGTTAAAAGTAAAGGGAATAACATTATAAACACTGACTGAACTGATCATGAGTTTCACCAAAGTCCTTCACCAAATCTTCAAAACACCCCAGACAGCTACTTTTAATCACATGCTGCAAAATAGTCTCACATTTATAAAAACATGTAACAAATTGTCAATAAACATGACTGTTGTAGACCAAATCTGTCTAAAAATACATACACAAAATCAGTGGTTCTTTTAGGTAGTTAAGATACTCTATAGCACCACTGCTGTACAAAGAACCTCTGTATAGTTCTCTAACTCCCTTATTCCCTACGTCCAGCTGTAAGGGAATATTAATATTAATTAATATTAAATTAATGTTTATTGCATATTTCAGTTTAATGAATGTCACCATGATGGTGTTTAGTGTTTGTGTGAATGACACTGAGCACCTTCTATATATGTTCATATTTAAAAGCTTTGATTAATCATGTGATTTTGTCATCACCACCTGCTTTTGGTGGTTATCAGTTCATTTCAAAGATACAAAACACGTTTCAGTACTTTAATAGGTTGGAATATTAATATTATATAAGATAACGAAATTATGATATTTAAATTGAGCTTACATTATTGATAAATAAACTAGTTTAAACATATACAAAACAGATTTGCATGTTTTTACATAGTTTGACTCTGTTTAACTTCATTTGATTTATATGTAACTTTCTGAGATTTTTGTATTTCACAAAAACAGGACTTAAAGCTTCTGCCTTTCTATGTAAAATATTTTTACTATTGTAGTGAATTTCAGTGTCCCATGTCTTTTATTAGTTGCAGTTACTCCAATTTATATTTGAGTGAATGGCCGTTCTCTTCCTCATATTGTTTGTGGTTTCGCAGAATATGAAACTATAGAAGCACTTTCTTCTTTTTTTTTAAATCCTATAAAGTCAACATTTTATTTTAAGTTTCGTATTTTCAGTAAGACTGCAGGTTACGAATTCCAAGCCCAGTATATATATCCAGAGGGATTATGATAAGCACTGTCCCAGGTTACTATTAATGAGATGGGAGGTTTTGATAGTTGAGCATATGGCTGGTGGAAAATTCAGGAACATCCAGTACTAGTTGTTCAGATGTCTTCACATCCGATGAGTGAATTTCTTCACACAAGACAATCAAGTGCCGTGATCTCATTCGTTGCATTACGAATCATCACACATACTCTCTAGACACATGACGAAACTTGAGAATTCCGAACAGAATGGTTTCTGACGGCAAGCCAAATGCTCACTGACATATGACTCATGGGCCGATTTTTCAGCTGAATTACACTTCAGAGAAGTGTTGCAAATAAATATGGATTCCATGCCTGCATTCTGGATAAGCGCACAGCTTATATCTGAGTCAGTCTGATCCTCATACAGCCGACTGAATCCTTGGATCAGTCACTTGGTTTATCCTGAGCAGAGTGAAAATAATAAAAATGTAATTGAACAGGTAGAATTATCTGTATTTACAAATTTTACACACTAATCTGTTTTATAAGATAACTAGCATGTTGTAATTGTGAAATCAAAAGGACTAACATACATATGTATAAAATACATAAAACATCCACCTATTGCATTGCTTATTTTTCAAAGGTAATTACGATAATAATCATAGGTATTTATATTTCAAATATGCATTTTGTATGAATTACTCAAAAACAATCACATAGCAACACTCTCATTTAGCTTTAAAATGATTTATACATGAAATCCCGATGGAACTAATAAATCAACTTTTGACTGAATTCAATTATAATTAAACCTTGCATAAAATATATGCAGAGAATGTTTCTCATTCCAAATATACATTAAAAAGGTGAATATCAATACTAATTAGACCATACTGTAAAACATGCCATCATTGAACATAACTGTCCTTGCCTGTCATATATGGTTCATAAATGAACTGGAAGGATTTCACATTTCATATTTAGAGACTGGCAGTAATGAACAGGCAGCTGTCGTCCTCGCATTGGCTCATTAGCACATGAGCGTATAAGAGCACTGCATCAGAATATGCTTCCTGCTGGATCACTGGGATGTAAATGGTTGTTTCACATGCTCCGATCTTTATGCTACACAGTGTGTGTGTGTATGAACCACTGGAGAGCTCAGCTGTGTATGTGTGTGTGTTGAGATAGTTGTGGGGGAGATATCTCCAACAGCCTTGCACTGACATTTCATATCCCTGCCACAGTGATGACAGAACATGACTCCCTCTTCACACATACGCCCTCTCAACACAAATACACACGCATAGACACATACAATGCCTAAGAGAGAGAGAGAAAAAGAAAGACGATAAAAGAAAAAAAGGCTTGTAATGATAATAAAATTGCAGAATACTAATTTATGCCAGTGAAATTTCACAACTATCAAAAACACAGCAGAAATGAAATGATATTGAATAATAATTTGATTAATTACTGTTGTTATTGAATTAAAGAAATAAAATAGAATAAAATATAAATTAAATAATAGCCACATTAAATATGCCATAAAAAAGTTGTGAATAAAAAAAAATAAAATAGCCACTTGTGAATGCTACATTAACATGCCTGGAAAATAATGCTAATGTGTTAATACATTTAAAAAAAATTACAAAATTAAATAAAATATATTAATTAAATAATAAAATTAAATTACATTTAATAACAAAATATTACAATTCACATTAAATACACCATGAAAAAAAATTTAAGTTAAATAAAATACAGTATTCATCTGGACAGCATTACTAGTCTGCCTTATAAATGGGCAGTGGGAAGCTATTCACGAAGGATCTCCAAGTAATTATACAGATATAGAAGCATCAGAAGCAGGCTGGAGAGACATGACAGGGGTGTCTGCGTATGTGAGAGTGTGTAATGAGGCTTAGCCAAGGAAAAGGACAAATCCCTGCTCTCACGTTGGGAGAGATGTGACGTCATTGCAAAGCCCTGCCATTAACTCACTATAGGAAAGATTTCACACATTAATCTGCTGACAGGTATTAGGTAGAACAGCATATCAGTGAGATTATCTTCACAGTTTTTCAAAGACATGCCTGAGCTCTTCAGTGTAGCAATGTTACTTCTTCAAACACAGATTTATGAATCAGCAAAAAAAAGGTGCTGTACCTGCAGAAATAAAACATAAAGGTCCCAAAAGCACACTGGGATTACAGTGAACATCTTCTTGAGCTGTTTCAGAGACATGCTAGACAGTTGAGTCTGTCTGGAGCTGAGACACAAATCAAATGAGCAGCAGGTCTCTCTTCAGCACCTTGGACAGCGCCACAGCTTCTGACTGTCAGTCACAACAGCACAACAGTGGGAAGAAAATGTCACGGGTGGGCAATCATCACAGTTCATAATGTCAATCGTGGCTCAGCAAAGATGCTATAAGAGTAGAAAAACAGCTTATCTGGGACTTATTTTGAGGCTGCTCTTTCCTTTTTATCCAGGAAGTCAAGTCTGAGAGAGCTGCAAAATGTACCTTCAGTGTAACATTACAGTCACGGTCAACAACATAAGACAGCAGATTTACTACATTGCCCAACTAACCAACCACATTCTGCTGCTGTAGTTACACCTTAATCTCCTTGATCTACCAATCAGAATTTAGGATTGTGGTTCTGTGTTTTGGCCTCATCAAATTCATCAACTTCTAACTTTAATGATAAAGTTTGATGGTTACACTAGTAGCTACTTCTAAGGGACTTTTGTTGGTTTCTGTTTGTTTACTGTTAGTAAATGATAACAGCTTCAAAATAAAGCTCTTCAGAACATTCACTCTCTCTGTTCCTCTTAATGAGCTTCAACCTGATCTGTTCAGACCATCACAACCTTCAATAAACAGCTGAAGACATTTCACATGCAAGCACTTGCATAAACAAAGGAACTTTCTGTAAAAACAATTTCTTTCTCTTCTTCTCTGCATTTCAGCTTGTAATCTAATATTCCTCTTCAAACTTGGTTCTGTAGACTGCGAATTTGTACTTACACACACCATTCTGAAGGTTGTTACATGTATGTAGTTACAGAAATATTACAGCTGTAGATACTATGTACCGGTGTGTCTAGTTTACTTACTATGGAAGTACACCGGTATTAGGGACACAAAGTGGGACCTGTTATTTTATTTTACATAAAGCAGGATTTTCACCAGCCATAACTCAACTGAAAACAGCTATATGCTGCTTAATAGTGGAAACCGATTTCATGCTAAGCTTGCTTGAAATCAGTGTCAGACAAGATGTTGATTTACAGGACAGAAATCTTCTCAAGCAAACAATTAGCACTGTGGAAGACACTTCTTTTAAAGGAGAACAAAGCTCTAAAACACTGTTATAAGCCATCATGTGGGGATTTTACGCTGTGAGAGATTTCTGATAAGCATCATGGCTTGTGGCTCAAGAGAGTCTAAGTATTAGTGAGCAGAGAGGGTCGAGCAGCCCTCAAACTACGCTCAGCACTCTACTCACATGCAAACTTGCCAAAACACACACACACACACACACTTCCTGTCCATTCAGCCCCCCTTTCCTGGGTTGTATAGCGAGTATCTCCCTGAGCAAGTCTTCATGCTGCTTTTCACACACCTAAAATAGAACTCAACAGATACAAGAAACCTTTCATTTGCATTGCGTTAGAAGAAGCTCATGAATAGCTCGGTGAGGGTCCTTTTGCTCTCTCTCTTTCTCTCCCTCATGCATTTTTTGCTCCAGGGGCAACTCTTCGTGATCAAACATGCCTATTCATCTGACTGGATGGAACCGCCTAAACACAAAGCCAGAAAAATAGATGTAAAGAAAGTAACAGAGAGACAAGAGCATCAACCGTTCTTCTCTTTATTTGACAGAGATATTTAGCTTTCCCAAAAGCAGTCTGATGGTAAACAGATAACTGATGACCTCCAATGCATTCTCCTCATCCCTCATTTCCATTACAGAATGAGACTTTAAAGTTTGCTTTTTGTGTCTCGGACAGAGAAAAGGGTGGATTTTTTTAGTGCCTGACAGGAATACTGACAATCGCATCTCCAAACAAAGTTGATGTGAAAAGACCTATAAAAATAATCAAATAAATATGGTTTCTGTGGATCACTGCGTACCTGTCTATATAACTGGCCTCTTTAATGCTCAGTGGCTCAGTGTAATTCTAAATGACAAGCATCAAGGTTTGTTTTATTCTGGTCCTGAAACCACAGGCTATATCTGCTCTTAATAATCTATGCTTTCAGCTCGGCTGCACTATGAGTTCGGCTCATGTACACAGGCACGAGGGCGTGGGAGCAAGACAGGAAACACACCATCTCACCTGCACAGGACCTCACCTGTAACCTGCCTCAAGCCCACAGGCTTTTCTGAGATCAGTGAGAGAGCACCAACTACTATCAAAAGACAAGGCAAGTGGCACTTTATGAATAAGGAAAATAACATACACAACCATTCAAAGGTTATTAAAGAAAAAGAAATCACAGTTCCAACAAAGACAATATGTGATCAATGGTTAATGTTTGTTTATATATTGCATGTATAGAAACATGTTTATTTGTTACGTTTATTAAATGCATGTGTATATATAATATCAAATAAAAACATTAATAGTGTTATGTTCTGTCAGTATTTCCATTGTTTTGTGTTATGTGGACTTTTATTATGAATGTTTGTCTCCCACTGCGCCTAGGTTCCCTTGTGTTTGTGTCTAATTGGTTTCCAGAGTTATTGATCAACTCCGCCCCCTCGTTAACCCTCTCGTCTCGCCTTTATAAAGTGTTCTCTTATGTTTGTCTAACTGCTGAGTATTGTGACTGTTCCCTCCTATACAACGTTGTTGTCTGTTTTTGCTCTCTGTGTACCAGCCTCACCTCGCCTGTTGGATTATTGCCCTGTTTTGCCCCATTGGACCACAATATAAACATAAACTTCTATTTTGAATGCCATTAATCCCAATTAATAATTTGTCAGCGCTGCAATATAATATATATTATATACTATATGCAATATTTTTTTATATATAATTAGATTTACATAAATACATATTTTAAAAGCATTTAAACATATATTAATTTATAAAAATAAAAAGTATTTAAATTGTAAAACATTATTAAATCATTATGAATCTAGATTTGTTGCCCCAAAATAAATTGTATAAATATGTTTTGGTACAACAGTTAAAACAAAATATTTCAATGTTTAAAAAGCTTCAATATTTTCAGCACATTTAGTATATTTAAATATATTATTTTGCCAGGTTTGCTAGCTACCATTTTTAGTTTTTGTTTTGTTGTTGTTGTTTTTGTTTTGTTTTCTTTGTTTGGGGGTTTTGGCTGCTTAAAATTCATCTTTGCCATCACATGGACAATTTACATTGTGAAATATATTAAAACAGAAAATGGCTATTTTAAACAATTTACAATATTACCAGTTTTACTGTATTGTTCATCAAAACTGTAAATGCAGCCTTGAAGTGCATAAGATTTCACTTGAAAACATAAAAAATGTGCCATGTACCAGCTCCAAACTTTTGAAGTTTTACAAAGATCAGCAAATCTCAAAAGCAACTGTGCATTTAAAGTTTTTATGTAACTTTTTCTGTCTGTTTCTTTGTCTTTTATGGTACTAAAGACACTACTTCTTTTGTTTCTTTAAATCAAATGCTGGTCAGGACTCCCAGATGCCACCCCAGAGAAAGAGAATAAGAGAGATAGCCAAAAAGGATTCGCAATAGATAAGAAACATTGACTTGTTCTTTTCACTGCCTTTAATAAGAGTTTGTACCTTTAAGGCAGAGTGTCCCAGAATAATAATGGTTGGAGGAGAGAGGTCAGCACAGCAGCACTTTAAAGCTTTAAGGTCGGTTCTGGCTCAAGCGTCTGAGCAAAATGCCTGTCCGGAGGAGCAAACAGCAAATTATGAGCAGGGCTGGACTCCATCTTCTTCTGCACTGCCTGTGCAATGCCAAGATTAATTCTGCCATTATTCTTCATGAGCCTCACACCACACACATATGGAGCAGTAAAGACAAGGCACTAATTAAGTGACAGCACCAGAGAAGAAGAAGAGAGAGAGAGATTTCCTAAGCAGATCTGTAAGATGAGATTACTGACCTCAGATCGACAATCAAACAGTGACAGAAAAACCAATAAACAGAAAGGAAGATCAGTGAAGGTGAGATGATAAATGTGTATGTATGTATAATATGCACTTATGCCAAGTTGATTTGATGGTCAAAGCAATTTACGACTCGGCATAGCAGAAAATTCATTAATACATAAATTACACACAGATGAGAGAGCATGCAACTCAGAAAGTAATCATGAACAGTACTCTGTGTTCTTATGTTACCCAGTATCCTTTTCAGCTCTGACCTTCACATCAAAGCTCATTCACACCAAGAATGTTAACAATAATTATAACTATATTAACATCCACTACAATGCAAAATAAGTTCTGCCACTTTAAATGTTCTTTAAAGAAGGATGGATTCTGATGGATTTATTATTATCCATCAACTGGATAAAAAAGGTTGTTGAAGTGATTCCAATTATATATTTTTTCAGTTATAATCGTGGTGTGGACTTCTTTTAAATGTAAAACAATTTTTAATCAGTTTTTTATTTATTATATCTTCATATATTGGGTGCCTAAAATTTGTATTTTGTTAAACCTACCAATTGACTTCAGAAAATGTATTTGCCTTTTTTTTTCTTACTGGCTATTAAACTATTAAAAAATGTATTTTATTGAAAAATAATAATAATAATAAAACAATATTGAAGAATCACATTTAATTGTAATTATTATTATTGTTGTTGTCTTTATTATTTAATCCAATTAAAACAAATAACAAATCAATATTAATATCACTCATTTTAAACAACAATATTCATATTTCAGATTGTTGTTTTTTTTCTTTTCTTTTTTTTTCAAAGAAAGAGATTTTCATTAATTTTAAAAATCCATTTCTTTTGCTTATTACAAATGATTTACTCAAAAGAAGAATAGAAGACTTTAATTACACTATTATTATATGTTCAATAGATTGTAACGTTACTCCGGGTAGAGGTAAGGAGGACGCGGGAGTCAAAACGATTATATTAAATAAAAGACTTTACTATAA
>JAUMHI010000252.1:2421056-2438986 GCA_032359435.1 Enteromius unitaeniatus | reverse complement strand
ATAACATAGAGCACATGGGGAAAGACAACAAAACATGACAGAACATGAAACAAAGTAAGCCACGGATGTTACATAGATAAACTAATTAAAGGTTTTAATTTATTTCATATTACTTTAATGTGGCACATTTTTTCAGTAGTAAAAACAATCTTGTATAAGGGTGTATACATAATATCATCAAAATAATGTCATGCTAATAGATCGAATGCATCTTTTGCGTAGCATACCAGAATCTGTTTTCTGATAGATAAATGATTCATGTTGAGTATGCTGTATTACATAACTGCAGGAAAATGTAGTAAATAAAACTGACTTCCACTCCAAAAACAGCGGGAATCGTGATGCACAACACAACGTCATACTGCATCCATGAATGCAGCTGAAAGCCTCAGATATACAAGCATTGAAGTCATTTTTAGAACGGATGGCTATCTGGAATGTTCTCTGTCTTTGTGTCTGGCAAGCTCTCGGGAAAGTGGTTAATGTTACCGACTCACAGCCAACGAAATGTGACCACCGTCGTCTTTTCTTAGAGAGAAAAGATTTCGTTTTGCCCACGCGAGGATGTTCAAATCTTCCTCATATTGAAGTCTTCAGTGGAAAATTAATTGGTTAACCAAGCATAAAGCTCCCCATTGAAGGCAATTATGGGACAGTGTGGAGAGGGCCACGGGGGGCTGGAAGCCTCACTGAAGATGAATCTTGACTGAAATGCTGTCTGGTTTCAAGGTCACGACTCAAATCTCAAACTGGGCATCAAGTTTCAAAGGCGCAAGATTCATTACAACATTTAGGACCTTTTAAAAGGTTGTGAGTATGGAAAATCAGTAACCGCTGAATCAAAGCAAGTCAAACTCCTACTGACCCCCCTTGAGCAGGATATTTTTACCTCAAAAGTGTCCGTCAGAGGACTCTACAAGCTTCTTGGCCAGCCTCTGGGCCAGACTTATCTATTTTCTCTCCATCGCACTCCTCTACTACTGCTATCTGCCAAACGCTATGCCACTTTGTCATTACTGTTCATGTCCAATCAAATGTGATGTCAATCAAATCTCCACAGAGACATCATAAGCTTCAACACAAGTTCTCTCAATTCATTTTGACTTACAATTCTGATTGAGTTTCAGCAGAGTGTTTACTTTTACTGTATTGAAAAAGTACTATTTATAATGTTAATAATGTACAAATTGGTGTTTTGATTTGTTTGTAATAGTGCTTTAATTTTTGTATTGCTAGATGCTGCATAAAAAATGTTGAATAAGCTGATGTAAATTGACATAAATTAAAAAAAATATTGATATAATGATGCTGAAAATTTGTACTAATTTTTTTTTTTTTTTTTTATACCATGATACACTGTGATTCCAAAATTTTGGAAAAGTATGAAGTAGAAGAACTAAATACTTTCTTTTAAAAAGGATGCATTAACTTAATAAAAATGACAGTAAAGACAATGTTACAACACATTGTGTTTATTAAACAAAGTTTATTTTATTTCAAATAAATTATTTTAAAAGATCAGAGAATGCTGAAATATGCACTATGGTTTCCGCAAAAGCATTAAGCAGTAAAAATGTCTTTAGCATTGATAATAATGAGGATCATTGTTAATTAACAATTAAGCACCAAATCAACATATTACAGTTAATTTCTGAAGGATCTTGTGATACTGAAGACTGGCGTAATGGCTGCTGAAAATTCAGCTTTGCCATTACAGGGAGAATATTTTACAATAAAGAAAAATATTACATTTAATATACATTTTTTTTTTTTTTTACAGTATTACTCTATGTATTTTATTTCTGGTAAAAAAAAATGCAGCTTTGGTGAATATAGGGGGAAAAAATAAATCTAGTGCTGTTAAGTGATTCATCGCAATTTATCGCATCCAAAATAAAAATTTTTGTTTATATATGTAGGTGTGCTGTGTGCTGTGTGCACACACACAAAGTATCTATTTTGAAAAAGTTTACATTATATTCTGTTATTTTATAGTATGGCTTATGATATATATTGTACTAGTATTATTGTAGTATATACAAAGGTATATTTTCCCCACCGTTAGCATAATCAACATTTCATTTAATCGTGAATCTCTTTCGATGTGGTTTATACAGTAAATTTCACTGAAGCCAGGGCAGAGTGCATTGATCCTGCCAGATTTCCCTCTGTTTGCTATGTGTTGAGTGTGAAAGGATGGCTTTATTGGTATATCTGTACCCTCTGTGTGCAAAGTCACTTAAAGTGAATGGCTATGCAAACAACTCTTTGCGTAGCAGCTGATATAAACTCATGGGATTCAGTGGTGCTGGAACGCTGTAATTTCTTTCTCTTCTGTTAGTTCCTATACCAACCGAGGCCCATGTTTGGACTAACATGATATATTGCATTTCAGCACAAATTAATACCTCGTCACGCTAAATAAACGATCCCTGTTTGACCTCAATAAGTCACAGTGTATGTAAAACATCCAGTTAGCTTCCAGAACTCTCTGTGGCAGTATATGTGTCCCTGGTGTCCATATTGCTGTCATGCATAGTTAGCAATTACACTGTCCAATTACATTTCTAAACTATCTGAGACTTGTAATTAGCATGTAAGCTAAAGTTCCCCTGTCTGCTTGCTCTGATGTGGTGTTATGGGAGCTTGAGCGCAAGTCATTATCACAGGCAAAAAGACGGACCAGAAACTCAAACTCAAAGACCGAGGGGCTGGGGACAAGGTTTTGATCAACCAAAAAGTATTATCAAATACAAATAAATGTTCACTGAAGCCTGAGATTTTTTATATATTTAAATATTTTAGTAACGTTTAAAAAAAGCAGAAGTCAAAATGGAGAAAAAGCTTGAAAATTTACACCTAATAAATAAGTATTGTAAAACACATGAAAAATACTAAGACACTATTTGTTCCAGCTTTACCACCCAGTCCTAATTCAAATTATACAACCAATTATAAATTAAACTGAAACGCAATGTGAGTAGATTAAATATTGTTCACATTTGAGTAAGGGCCAGAGATGGATAATAAATGAATATAAGTTTCTGAGCCATTACAGTTAGCAGCCACCTCTGCTGCTAGTAGATTCACAAGAGCAGATTAGTGGAAAAATTATGACATAATTTGATCGTAATAAATGTAATGGTTTTCTTTCCTCTTGAGTGGATGAATAATGGACTGATGCCACCAGCATCTCCCCCAGGACAGCTGTTTGGCTGAATCGTGAAATGTCATATTTCTACATTCTGTTTACTCCCATTAAATCCAAAATGCCAAGACAATGCTCAGATCAGATCCAACACATATAAAGCGAGCGCCAAACAGCAACCTGAGGAATGATCCAAATTTTAATCCAATAATTATGCTGATTGGCAGAATGAAGCCATTGAGCGGATTAAATTGGTTGAAATGGAGATCGCCTCTCAAATAAATGTGAAGAATAAGTGGAACTGTGCAAAAAACGAATTTTTAAGCCTTGAAGATTGATTTGTGAAAGATACGAGGATTTGTTCAGAATCTAAACACATTTTGCCATTCAATGGTAAAGACTAGAATATTTTCAGATGCAATTTTACACTTTGTCAAACAAATGTTTTGGTGAAAATGAATGTTAATGCCCCCACAAAACATCCAATTCCTCTTCAAGGTTCAGTTGCGGCAAGGTAAACTGCCTTTGAAATAAAAAAGAAACTGTTTGCTGTCCTTTTAGTAATGGACAATAACAGACTCTGTCCAATGCTATATGTGTGTGTTATAGTAGGTCAAGTAAGTACAGTCAAGTGGCACTTTATCACAGTAAACAACAACAAAAAAGTGGACACACACACACACTAGCTGTGTCTAATACAGAACATTGCTCAGAGGAGAGCATCAGCTGTTATTATGGATGAAAAGATCTGCATTGCATCTGTACTGCAGGGATCTTCCAAACTAGAAGTTTGCAGATAAAAGAGCCTCAACATAGACAACAAAGACCCATTACTAAAATCCCTCAGCACAATTGTGTACACGGCCCACAGGCTCAATAAAGGATGCGTGCATGCTGTACATGAAAGCTTAAACAACCGAAACCATACACTTCTTCATTACTAAATGTGCAGTTTCATTAGTTAGAGGCATTGACTTCCTCTCAGGCTGAACCTAGATGTCCTGGATGTTTGGAGAAATCCTCAGAGTCTTTTTAAACTCATATAAAAGTGTTTACTGTTCATTTTCAAGAAGTGAGTGGAAAAACAAAGGAGAGAGGGAGAGAGACATGGCCCTGGAGGGCTAGCAGGCACTGTTGGTCTTGTGCCATGATGGATAAATTTGAGGCTTTATAGAAGCGGTATTGATTGAACAAAGGTGCTACATGACCGTGTGTGTAGTTCAGGTGTGCCACCCCTGCCCTGTTAGACAGGCAGTGCTGAGGGGTACTGGACCCTCGGCTGCCATGGCGACTCAACTTGGACAAGCTCTTAAAAAATAAGTTCCAAAACGGGGTTTATGCAGTGATTTCATAGAAGATTCATTTTTGGTTCCACAAAGAACCTTTAGTGAACAGAAAGAAGTATTTTTGCTAAGTGTAAAGAACATTTTAATAATCTGAAGAGCCCTTTTCACTAGAAAATTGTGTGTAAGAGAATTGCACATCCTTACATCTTAATGATTTGTCAAAATAAAAAAACCTATAATATCACTTATTTTATTATGCTAGTTTAAAAAATAACAAAATAAATGTAATTTTATATATATATATATATATATATATATATATACAGTGTAATATAGGAAATAATGTCTTCCGAATCATTCATACATGTAAAAATCTGTTATGAAATGAACAAAGAGTTATAACCAGAAAGATGGTTATCATGTCTGTGAGGCATTTTTCCTGGAATAATACAAGAGTTCTTCACTTTACAAATTAATGTCAAAAGCAAAAAACTGCTGCTACTTTTGTGGAAAATTTTGACAATTTAGCAACTATTTTTGGAATCAGCAACCCCAAATTAGTAAGCAATGAGTATTTAATTTAATTGAGAAAATATAATGCAGGGCAGTGTTACAGATGCCAATAAAGAACCTTTATATTTAAGAGTGTCTTCATCATGAAAGTTTTATAACTTGTTTAGTCTGTCAGGATGCTATATAATATTTTGACACCAATGAAGGCTTTGAAGAAACTCTTTGAATGTACATATGGTAATACCAACAATTCCCCCTGTGAAAGAGCAAAAGATACAGAATTTGTTAAGCTCTACTTTTTAAACATGGTGTTTCAATTCTATTATGCCTTTAAAGTAGTCAAAACCTTTGAATGACTATTCCTGGTTGAAAACTTTTTCGTTCTGGCCATTAAAAACTCTCCTGATTAAGATACTTCGGCTTTACTGACATTTGCGCCATTAGCTGTGGTGTGGAGTTGTTTCTGGCTTACTGAACCCTTGAAGACGTTGTTACATAACAGTTTAAGTGGGGGTGGGCGCAATCAAATCGTCCTGCCATTATATCAGACCATCAAGAGTGTCAAATGGAGAGCAGAAGCACTCCTCGCACTAACCAGGCATGCATTACTGTGCGAGCGAGCGAGTGAGCTTACATCCGGCAAGAAAAAAGAGGTATAAAAATGACAGAAGTGTCATGCTATTACACGCTACAGTGTACATGGTAATGAGAGAGTTGTGTGCTGCCATTTAAGACATTGACGGCTGTACAGTGCGCACTTAGATAACCTCATCTGACAGGGAGAAGAAGAACAAGTAAAAATATGATCAAATTAAGTCATTTAAACATTTGAAAAAAAACTAATTTACCCAACAGCTTGTGTCAAAGCAGAGACGAGCTAATTATTTCCACTGACAGAGCTCGTAACGAACCAGCTGCTGTTCAGGTCAGCACACAGGCTGATATTCCCCACATTCCCATATCACTGTTTACTCTCCTATTGGCTTCCAGGTCAGTGAACTGGACACTGAGATACATGCCCAGTCTGTGGCATATGAGGACCCATTCGCCAGGCTGTTTTAATATGAGAGAATCGGCCTAATCCTGCAAAGGTACACTGGAGAATCAGGGCTCTCGAGAGAACGTCGGAGCCGTGAGAGGATGCATAACCTTGATGTGAAGATATTAAAGTAGTTGATGGAGCAATTAAGAGATGCAGCTAATGATCTTCATCAAGGCTATTCAGCATACTCGCAAGAGTGAAGAATTTTCCAAACTGCTAAAGGAGATTCCCCGCTGTCTCGTAACTTGGCAGCCAAGCTACCTTAGACCTTTGATGGAGCGCAACAAAGCACCTTATTGCCACTGCGTATTGTTAAACTAAAGAAGAATGTAGATATACATAATGCATGGCAGGCTAAATTTGTAGTAGTTAGTTGTGTTTTTTTTTAGTAGCAGATCACCAAGATGTGAAAAAATCCCTCTGCTTTACCAACAAATTCATACTTCATTTATCTAACACACTGCTAACATCCCATAGCCATTGCTCACAATTTTGCTCAAATTCTCTGTTCCCTACAGTATTGAATTTTAGATTACCTGAACTAAAGCAGCACAGGAAAAATAATTCACTCAAGTCAAGGTGAGATACATTTTTTGAGTTGCATTTGTCTCTGAACATAAAACGACAAGAATCTACCACAAATTTTTGAGCAGGCATAACTAACCAGGCTGCATACTGTTGCATATAGATGGACAACCTGTTTCGTCTGACCAACCAGCAGCTTGTCAAGGGATAATCTGTATTTCTTTTCCAACTAGACAAATCTATGTTTTTAACTGACATAAGTTAAGTCAACACGGCTCTATAAAATACTAACACATCTAAACAGAACATGCAACAATATAATTATGTAAAATGTGCACTTTATCGCATGTGACTGTGGTAAGACAGCACCTTCTGGAGAACCTGTGAATGCAAGATGTTGCAGCGTCCTACATCAAGTAGAGGCTAGAGACTTAACAATGATGCTCGCCTGGCTCTATCGTCATTCCCACCTTAAACATGTTCTCCACATTATGCCCCCGGAACAGCTGCTAAAGAGATGTAGTGGCAAGGACAGCTGTCAAATTCTGCCACTTTAAATAACAAAACTTGTAGTTGCTCAGTTTTTATGTTATTTGGAATGGGGGTCATAAGTGCTAGGAAACTAGAGACTGAAGTAAAGAACGTTTCTTCAGTTTTTGTCCATATAGAATGTACAATAAAGGTTTGTTACATGAATGTCCGTTTTGTGTTGATTTCTACTCTTGCTGTGCATGTACAGTAAACGCTAAGAGCATCCTGTTAACCATAAATAAATCCCTGGCCATTAGACTTCTGATTCTGACTCGACCTGACTTTCCACTGCACACCATTTGAATGTTATGATCAAAATGTCTGATGAGAGAGGCCATTCATAAAATGGCAAAAATGTCTTGACCGCACAGAAAATGTTCTGTACTGTGGTATGTGAGGGTGTGTTTAGCTGATACTCGACCTAATTTGCGCGCGTCAAGTCTTTGGTTATTGCATCGCGGTTATTTGGCGACCCCTAGCGAGCGCTGGGCGAATAACTTCAACTGGATTCGCAATCTTGTTAATTACGAGCCCTCTAGTTATTCATATAAACCAGCATCACTTAAAACGTTTCCTCGGGAATATTACCGGCACAAAGCTGTGACATTTAAGTTAGACGTCACGTTCAAAACAAGTAAAGTGAAAACAGCATCCAACTTGCAACAAAACTCTTCACATATGACAGGATTTTGGCAATGGGCGTTTAATACATTGAGCCCTTAGCTGAGAGATCTCAAAAGGGATATTTATTACCTGCGTGTGACACACCGTTTCAGCCACATTTTTCCAGACCACAATTCCGAATCAGTCCTCCTGGTATTCGTCCATTTATGCGTTCCAACAAACGTCGACGCTCGAGCGCAATGGTCACCTTAAGTTAGACACCTTACTCCAAATGTTACGGATGCTAGCATTCTAATGTTATATATCCCGAGAAACCGAAAGCTTGAAATAGCTCCACGTCTCTCCAGAGCGCACCAAACGAGGAACGGGCGAAATATTCACGAAAAACAAGGACGCGTCTTGTCCCCTTTTTTTTAGTTGCTCGCTGTTTTTCTCCTCAGAAGTGCGCACGGATGTGCAGAGCGACCCAGCGGCAGCGTGGGCAGCTGGACGGTTCGGTCGCTTCTCAACAGCCGCCTTCTTTTACATTCACAAGTTCGTCTTGATTATACTCCACTGGAAACAAAGTCAAGAAGCTACGCGAACCAGGCGGCAAGGTGACGGCGTCAACATCGCCCGTGCGCTGCGCTCGCGGTCATCGCGCACTTTCTCTACATTGTTATGAGACCGAGCGCAGGCAAAAAAACGCTAGATAAAACATCGAGATTTCCGTGGCGCAAAACCATGTCCTACATCGGCTGAAGAAGCTCTTCGATAGTTCTCGCAATCTTTAAACAGCTCAAATAAATTAGTGACGCGCGAGGGGGAAAAAAACAAGAAGTGTGAGGAATGAAACACCACTTCACGGACGCGCGTGATGAGTGGAGTGCGTGAAAGCGACGCTCGTCATTTGGATAGATAGATAGATAGATAGTGTTATCACCACTGTGTGCGCTATCCACCCTCACTGCTCCTCTTTCTCTCTCCCTCTCTCTCACATACTCTCTCTCCTTTCCTCCTCCGTCTGACTAACAACCTGCCAGTCCTGCTTTAGCTGACAAACCCGTGACGTCATTTTAAAGTAAAATATGTAACATTTTAGACATCATTCCCCCTGTTTCCCTCAGAGGAGTTCATCCGAACCCAATTCTATCCCAATCTCTGCTCGCCCAGATAAATCAGTCTGCATATGGGCTATGAAAAGCTCAACCAGTGTACAGCACTTTCCACTAAGGGGAAGATCAGTTTCTCATCCCAAGGTTAATACAGTGTCTAGTGGGTTTACTGAAGCAATAGAGCCATATCCTGCAAATTACATGAGAGTGTAATGCCACATTTTTCTTCCTTGTGAAACATAGAAACTCTTTTTTGTTGTTAAGATGATTGATCTTCCACTCCAATTTACCATATAGAGACAACAGTGGCATTGAATGATGTTGAATTCCTGTTTATTTCACAGGAATGGCTTTAGCCGGTTGAAAATGAATAAAAACTCTGCCTGTAGTCTGTCAGGCAGCAGGAAAGCTCATTAAGCCGGTGCGTTTGAGAGAAGGGCTTTGTGAAAACAACTCTGATGAAGAAAATACATTCCTGGAAAACGTTAGTGTGTGTGGAGGTTATGAAGTGTCGCATTTCGCCTTCATTGTGGGGACCAAACAGTCCCCACAGGGATAGTTAAACTTATCGCAAACATTGTGGTGACCAGCTAACGGTCCCCATGGGACAACAGCTTAATAAACACAATAAATAATGTCTTCATAAAAATCTAAAAATACAAAAAGGTTTGCACAAGGGTTACGCCTGAGGCTAAGGGAAAAAAATATCATTAGCTCACTATAAAAACAATCGAAGAACATCAAGATAATAGCAGGCTTGTATGTATATCGCTTTGAGATAAGCAGAGTTTTTAAAAGATGTATTTCTTGAACGCAAGGAATGGAAGGTTTACAACATCTGTGATCATCTAGGAAAGCTGTTTTAAATTGTGCCAGTATAAATGGGGTGTGTGTGTGTGGAAACAGAAAATGAAGAGATAAATAAGCGTCATTAAAGAGCAGTACGGCATATCAAATCCAGCCTTAACAGCAAATGCTCAGCAGATACCAACAGCTCTGGATTTTATGGCCATCACTGGAAATGCATTTTCGAGAAGCTACATTTCTTAGCATCTGTAAAGAGGTCATTTACACATTTACATTACCGTATGTATGCACTTAGAGATCTTATACCTGACATATTGGAGAAAAAAGGATAAATCTGTTGTGTAATCTGTAAAATCAATGCATTTAACCATGTTTTACATGTAATTGTATTATATAATGCTTTTATTTGTTCAACTCATGCTGAAAAAGAAACAAAACATACAAATTGAGAATCTTAAGTCTGTGTGTTGAACACCAACAGTCATTTCACTTGCTGTAAAACGTGAATTCCTAGCAGTTCTTAGAAAACAGTTGCACAGTTTTGCTGAGTGAGTTATTCATAACGTTCTGTATGTATCTGGCTGGGTATTTACTCACACAGGATTACTGTGTAATCCTTACACTGATGATTTAAGCCTCCAATGTAAAGACCCTTAAATGCTGACTCAAACAAGTATTTTGTCAACGACATCGACCACAGCCCTTTCAGGTTCAATAGCAATTTGGACACTTACTAACCTGCAATAATTAGATAACTGTAATCAGTTAAACTTGTCAAGAAACTGAGATCTTATCTGTCTTGCTTTAATTGAGCTATTGCTTCAGCTTCAGACAATTGTATTATCATATGCAAATAAAGGGGAGTTCGGAGTGTATTGTCTTTGGTAATTAGCTGAAAGGCACTGCATTCATTTAGCTGCTTCTGATTTGAAAGGCTGAGGGTCAAGACCAAGGGTTAGTCTAAGCTAGATTATATTGTAAGGGAGGTCAAAGGTGAGGACGTGACATGGAAATTCTTTGTCTTGAATTTTAAGCACATGTTATGCTAACGAATGAAAGTTTAGTGGATTCTTTTATTTTAAACCTGCAGCTGCAGGGTTTTTCAGCTTTAGATGTTTTATGATGATTAGATTTTTCCAAACAGACCTAGAAAGAGATTGCAGATATTGAATCACTGTTCTCTGCATAAAAGCCCAACGTGATTTACACAGCTAAGACATGTTGATGGGATCAACATTCTATCAATCAAATCTCTCACCCTTTGTGGGGGCCGCCCACAATACAGACACTGACCGCCTGAGGCATATTACAAGTAAATCTGATTCTATGCTTCTAGGCAATTTTTAACAGCCTGTGCACTAGTCCACCTGGAAATAAAGTTGAGGAAGGTACAGGGTTGATTGAGTGAGCACTTTGTTGTTCATGTGGGCTAGACAGAGCTAGCCTGCAGGTTTGTCTTGGCCAGAATAACCTGCAGGGTTGTTTATCCATGTCCTAATTGTGTGAAGCATCCACAGGTGGTCATTTAACCCAAAACAAAAACAGATATTAAAATATTCTTAAATTTCAACCTCAGTACCACCAACTTATCTGACCCTATGCCCCATAGCCCTAAATAATCTTTCACTTTGACCAAAATTAGAAACATAAATTCACTGCTGATACTCTCAATGTCTCAAATATCTCTCAAATACGCTGAAAACCATTATATATTACTTTAAAACTTACCCCATTCAAAATGTCTGACAACCTAGGCTCATTGGAAATATGTGCCTCTTCATACATTTCTGCAGAACTGAAAAAATGTACCTATACATACAAATTAGTGATGGGTCGTTCTTGAACGATTCGCTCACTTTAATGTGATTTGGCAAGAATGAGTCATCTCGTGGGAGTGATTCATTCAGCCACGCATGTGCATTTGCGCAACATCCTATAGTTTCTGTATTGGAATTGTTGATTCATCTGTTTCACACAATTAGTTGTGTGTGTTTTAACTCTCTGGACATTTCATTTTGAAAAACTGCAGCGAAACGTGCAGTAAGGTACGTAATTACAGGGTTGCAGAAATGTATGTAGAGGCGTGTATTTATAATGAGCCTGGATTGCGTTTTGTAAGAAGTCATACTCATCAGGGCTGCATTAATTGATTAAAATACAGTAATATTGAAAAAAAACTTTAGAAATAGAAATAACTATTTTTATACTATTTTTATTATTATACTATATTTGATAGCAGAGCTGAATTTAGGCAGCCATGACGCCAGTCTTTAGTGTCAGAAATCATTCTAATATGCTAATTTGGCACAAAAAATTAAAAAAAGTTGTGCTGCTTAATCATTTTGGTGGTGACTATTTAAAAATTGGCGTTTTATTTAGGTTGAATGTATGTTCAGTTTATACAGATATAGATCAATTTGTCACTGGATCAGATATAAATTCATATACACATAATGGCTTCACCTAAACATTATACATGGGTTTTAGATTCAGTTGACGAGTAGCACCTAGTTAGCATATGCCAGACCTCAGTTCTTCAGCTGTCAGTTTATTAATGAGATACTCAATACATCAAAGCATGCTTAGATTTTGAGGGGTTAATCAATGTTCTGTATTTAGAACTGTAAGACTACATGATGATTTATTGATCCTTCTCCTGAACCCGCACACAGTAAATTATAATAAGAACGCCTTCAAACCATACAATATTTGGCCAGGGTCAAATCAATATTTGGGTACAATTTAACAATCATAACCTTTTTCAAAAGGTATAGGAATATGTAGAACACTTGTAATTCTAATACAAATTCCCTGGTCATTCCTCTTTATTGAGAGATGGTATTTCTTTTTATGTCTATAGTGATTGTTTCATTCATACGACAGAACAGTAAGCCTTGGATCTTTCAAGGAACGCTCTGCTTTATGTGCTCAATATTCTCAATATTCACAGCTGTTAATAACCCCTTGAAAGGTGGAATAATTGCAAATCACTTTGAACACAACATGAGACACAAATAGCTGCCACAACAATAAGACAGTGACCATGACAACTGGACTAAAGAGAGGACATCTCCTCTATCTGAATCATTGGAGATGGGAAAAACAAGAGGGCCTATTTCAGCACAATGAGATTTGAGACCAAGATAGTTAACGGGACAATGGGTACCCAAAATGGCTTATTTGCTAGTTTTAATCATTACTCTGGCAGTCTATAAAACTCTTGAAGTTTAAATTTGATAGATCGGTCTCCAGAAAGTACCAGAATGTTCCCAATGATGGTGCTGGAGATACTATACCTACTAGACTTAAATAGATCCTTTGTGGAAAAAAAGTATGTTTTAGCATACTTAAAAAAAAGAGCTTATTATGGAAATAATAGCCTATACTTTAAATACTTTAAAGAACATGCTCACTGAGCATATTGCCTAGTTAATTATTTTAAATATATATTAAAATGCAAGAGTGCTTTTTGGATCAACTTTTTTGGGCCAAGGTTTACTGTTGAATGCTGGGAAAAATTTATGGTAAATCTATAATTCAATATAATTTATATTCTAATGTTATCTCAAATACCACTACAGTTACTAAAACATTTAAAAAGTTATTTTGACATTATTACAGTCATTTAAGTTTATGTAAATAAATAAATAAATATGCTCTCTTAAAGTACACTTAAGTGTCTTTTAAATTGGAAATATATTAGATAGTGATATATTACTGTAAATTTAAGTACACTACAAGTGCATATTCAATATAATCAAGAACATTTTTGGATTACAAAGCATAGTTCATTAAAAATGCTGATTTAGTTATTATTCACTCACCATCATATTGCTCTTAATCTTTATTACTTTTTTTCTGCACAAAAGAACACTAAAAGAAGATACTCTGAAAAATGTTCTTTTGTCCATGCAATGCAAAACATAGGGGTCCAAAACAACAATGGACCCATGCTGACTTCCAATGTATGAACAAAAATGCAATCTTTTTTGTTCCACCAAAGAAAGCAAGTAAACAACATAGGTAAATAATGACATTTTTGAGTGAACTAAACCTTGAATAGTTCTATAACTTTTCAGCAACACTGCTTTTCCACAGCACCTTGAATCTACAAAAAATGTGACTAAAGAAAACATGAAAAATATCAGTATGCACACCAATAAAGTAGTCCTGAACAGGGACTTGAGAAACAGATGGTATTATTTAGTACACATCAGAGAATCCATTTTCTATTTCAGGTGTTCATGGTGAAGAATAGCGAGTGAGAATTTGTTTTTTCAAAAGAGTCTCAGCAGCTTTAACTCAAAGAAAGCTCATTTTACACTAGTCATTCTGTGAACAGTAAAGCTTTCAGTTCAACAGCCACTTATCAACAAACCTCTTAAGAGTAACAGGCCTGCAATAAGCCCCAACTTGAGTCTTACCGTGCAGACAAAAACACACTGGCTGTTCAAATGATATTTGATGCACAGAGCTTTCGTTCAGAGACTTCTATAAGAGGATGATGGGAAGAATCACAGGTGATAGACGGTACATAAAAGGGACAAAATATGAAAAAGAATGACAGGGACAGAGTGAGCAAGAAAGAGGAGCCAAATGAGGAGGTGTGCACCCTGGCCTTGTGAATTCATTCACTGCTCATCTACACTCTGAAGGGCAAGACATGATGTATTACTACCCCCTCGAAATACCCTGTCATCTACAGATACACAGTTTGGCACACACTGTAGCTGAATATTTACTTTTGTATATTTGTATTTCTGTTTGCACACATCAGGTCAGGTGTATGTCGCAAGTGGATCTGAGGACTCATAAACATGTAGACACCGATATGGACACATATTGCATGCAACCTTCGGCCATTTAAAGTGGAGAATGTCAGCCAGACAATTTCAATAATCTCATCTCCAGGCTGTGGGGGCGGACCTCAGATTTGCCCAACATCTGATGTTGTCTTTGATTAAGATTCCTGACAAGGCCTCTGGAGTCTGGAGTGCAACACAGTCCTCACCTGGGAAGGGTCTGAACGCTGAAGTGTAGAAAAAGTCATTGCTATGGAAACAGGCATAATACTCAAAGAGAAGAAAATTCAGTTGAAAAAAAAAAAAAACAGAAGGAGGAAGATTACAGGGTCAGCAGAGTCTTTGGGAATAAGAGGCCCAGAGCTATTCTGCCTGACCTGTGTGGTCAATCGAAACCACTAACAAATGGGATATATATATATATATATATAATTTTTAAATCACAGGAATAAGCAACACTTTAAAATACTGGAAATTGAAAGCAGTTATTTTATGTTTTAATATTATTTCACAATATAAATGCTTATGCTTTATTTTTGATCAAATAAACAGCCTTAGTGAGGAAAGAAAAATGTACCAATCCCAAACTTTTGAATGGTGGTATATACAGCATGTTTATTTGTGCGTGTATATATATATATATATATATATATATATTAAAAGCATGGTTGTTTATTTTGTGATGACAGCATGTACTGTAGCTGATGCATCTATTTCATAATGCTCATGGAAAGGTTTTCGAAAAGTCTTTGAAAGCAGCTGAAAGCAGATCCCATTAAAACACTCAGAAAATGCAGGTAGAACAGGTTGCTGTTGTTTTTTATATTTTATAAGACAGCTCTTATGTAAGACTCAAAGCTAACACTACAAAAACATTTTCTTCCACAGTATTCATCTAAATTTCCAGTAAAAATTTTTAAACATCTTCAAACCAGGAAAACAATTACTAAAGAATCCTGTCAGCATATAAATGTAGTTAATAATTTCATATGCAAACGTGTCGCTATTTGACAAATGGGAGTGTTTAGGCGTTTGTTATCCATAATGGCCTGTAAATTACTGCAATTACACATCACACTTTTAATTTATCGTGAACAATTATTTTATTATATACTTACTGTGAGAGTAAACCTTTAAAGCTTCCTAATCTGTAATAGAACAATATGCATATTCAGTGTAATTTCATTATGGGTTCAAAAGGTGAAATTAGATATTTACATCCAACGCGTACTATGCGTCACAGCAGATGATCGACAGGGGCTGATACCACCAGCCTGTATATGTTAGTTTCATGGACTTATATAGCCAGAGACTATATCACGGAAACAAGGGAGGAAGAAATCTGTGCATCTATTTTAATTCAGCTACAGGGGAAACACCCATTAACCCTCTGTCTTGTCACATCCTCTCTACTTCTCTTCCATCTGACAGCTTACTTGTCCTTTATCACCTCGAAAGTGAATCTGAAGTGTGTGCTGAAGAACTCAAAATACACTGACAGCGATAACAAGAGGTTCCCTGATGTATCTAAGCAATAAACATGCTCATTCAAATGCCTTCGGCGAGATTGCACATGGTTATTAGGTCTATTTGTATATTTAAATAGATCATTAGTGACCTTTTTCATCCATTTGAGAGGAAGCATAAGACTGATGAAATAGCATTTCAGTAAAACAGAGAGACAGAGATTGAAAGGTGTTTTCACTGAACTAATGTTCCCAACATGTGCTCACACCACTGTGGTTAATGGGTTGTATAGTGCTTCTTCTTATCCCTCCAGAGGCCCCGGCGGTCAGGTTCAACATGCCGGCAGCGGCTGCTCTATCTCTGGGTTTTGCACAGACTCTCACCTCTGTCACCTCTGAGACCCAAGTCTTTTCCCCCGTCCTGACACTTTATGAGATCTGAGTGTGAAAACACCAGCTCTTTTCCAAGTGACCCAAAGTCTACCTCTGTCCCTTTTAGCCCTCTTCTTAAGACTTTCGTCTTTGGAACACAAATATTTTGGATGATGTCAGAGAACTACTGTATCTGATCTTCCATACACCGCAATTAAACTAAAATGATCCAGATCTAGAAATGTAGTAAATACATCAGTAAAACAGTCCAAATGACATCAGTGGCTCAACTTCAGTTTTGAAGTTCAACTACTGTATGAGGATGCTATTTTTTATTATTATTTTTTTGGCAAACAAAACAAAAAATAACAGTTTACTCAACCATTCATCTCCCCTGAGTTACATTTTAGAAACATTTTAGTTGTGTTGCTGTCTATAGATGGTCAGATCGCTCTCCTATTTCATCAAAAATATCTTAATTTTTGTTCCGAAGAACAAAGGTCTTACGGGTTTAGAACGACATGAGGGTAAGTAATTTTCAATCTAGGCACAGAAATCATGCAGATTATCTGTGTTTCCTTCATATATAATAAATAGCTGCTGCTTTGGGCATGTACGCTATCTTATAGTTTATCATGCTGTATATATCTCGATAGAAGCAAAAAGCTTCTGAAGGTTCACAGCAGTTGCGCAAAATCAGCTATATTTTCAAAGAAGCCTGACACTCAGCTCATACATATTGAAGATTTCTTGGCAGTAGAGAATCTGTTATGCAGTTAAGCGTTCGCTAATCAAGATGTTTTTCTTTTTATTTAAATTCAGTCATTTTAAAGTTTGAAAGAAACTTGTGTCAGTTAAGCTTGATGTGACAACATCCACCAGTATCCTAAGGCGTATACTTATACAAATACTCATTGTGATGTATATGAGAAAGATTATATGTGATGATAAATTGTCTAAATCTGTTGGACTAATGCAAACCCTTGTTAAAAATAAACTTTAGATAAAGCTATATTCAAAAATCTAATATTTAAAGGGTTTCAACATGAGAAATAATATATCAAATTAAAAACATATAATATAAACAAATATATATAAAATATTTTATATTAAAATATATAAACCACAAATAATAATAAAGCTCAGTATGTGTGGTTTCCATGTGCCTGTATGACCTCCCTACAACGCCTGGGCATGCTCCTGATGATGTGGTGGATGGTCTCCTGAGGGATCTCGTCCCACACCTGGACTAAAGCATCTGCCAACTCCTGGACAGTCTGGTGCAACGTTGCATTGGTGGATGGAGTGAGACATGATGTCTCAGATGTGCTCAACTGTATTCAGTTCTGGGGAACGGGTGAGTCAGTTCATTGCATCAATGCACTTGTCTTGCAGGAACTGCTAATACACTCCAATCACATGAGGTCTAGCATTGTTTTTCATTAGAAGGAACTCAAGGTCTACCGGCATATCTCATCTCGGTACCTAATGGCAATCAGGCTACCTCTGGTGAGCACATGGAATCCTGTGCGGCCCTCCAGAGAAATTCCACCCCACACCATTACTGACCCACTGCCAAACCCATCATGCTGGAGGATGTTGCAGGCAGCAGAACGTTCTCCACGGCGTCTCCAGACTCTGTCATGTCTGTCACATGTGCTCAGTGTGAACCTGCTTTCATCTGTGAAGAGCACAGGGCGCCAGTGGTGAATTTGCCAAT
>JAUMHI010000252.1:2395577-2414911 GCA_032359435.1 Enteromius unitaeniatus | reverse complement strand
GCTCTCTCAGACCTAGTATCTTCTGTTTCTGGTCCAAGTATAGTTAAAGATATTCAATTGCCTGTTACTCTATTATCGTAACGTAATAAGGGTTACACATACAAATGGCAGTAATAAGCTCAAATGGACCAGACTTTATGCAAAAGTCTGGGGCAGTGGTGGTTTTTGTAGAGTGCTGTTTGAAACATCCACATGAAGCAGTGTTTAATCACACACTCTAAGCTCTCCTTCACTGCTGTTGCCATGGAGGGATGACAGGCTGATGTGCTGCTGAGTGCAGTTTCTGTGCATGAGCACAGCATTTTTCATCCTCATAGACTAAAAACAGAACGAAAGCCACTTGGAGAACATCTAAAGCCTGAGCAGAAGACTTTGAACTGCCATATGATCACCTCAACTTCCTGATATGAGCAAAAATATATACTGAAAGTGCTTTCAATAAAAAAAAGACTGTTTTGCTTTAGGATCACTGGAGAACTAGATTATTACTGATTTTAATCTCTCTGAACCAGAGAGTCTGAGTGAAATACAACATCCTCTTTTTCTATAAACATCAGCGTACCAAAGCTGTATGGTTACAAGTACAAGGATAAAACTGATTCATCTAACTTCATACAAAGATTAATGAGTATCCTTATCATCAATCTGACTCCATAGTTGAAGTATGATTATGATTGATAAGGAAATACATTTTATCTTATATTTCCTTTTTTTCAGGAAATCATAAAATTTACTGTAGGCAAGAATATTCTGTCCTGATAAACCAAATCACAGTCCAAAGTAGTGAGTCAGAGGCTCCTGTAAAAATAGCCTACTCAAAAATACTTGAATTATAAGATGAATCAGAAGGTTTTAAGTCACTTTAACAAAAGAATATAAGAATAACCAGGATTTCATCCCAGCACCGGTGCTCTAAAAAGGCCAAAATTATGGTCTTTTTCAGGTTAGAGATGAGTTTTAAAATGTCATTAACAAAAACACAATATATGCACCAACAAGATAAAGAAATGATAGAGCTGTTCTACTAAGTTTGATATCCACCTAAAGGAGAGGAAAGGCTGACTGTAAACATCTGCTCGAAAGTTGTGCATTGATGTGCAAGAGAAGTTGCATGTCAGCATCTGCTCAAAATTGTTTAAATACTGACTATGGATGTTTCTTCTAATGCTTGGATGCACATCTCAGATACTTAACTTCCGAACTGCCATTTGTTTAAGTACCACTAAACTGTAAAATATGCTCCATCATATGTACAGCAAATAAAACTTTGCATTCTTAAACGTTGTATAGAAAGTTCAAATCTAATCTGTATTACTGTATATAAATATATATAAGGAACCAAAACCCCATCCATGATAGAATGGGGGGAAAAAAAACCTTGGGAAAACCAGGCTTAGTTGGGTCCAGTTCTCCTCTGACCGGACGCCCAGCACCTAATTTCCAGTTCAATTTTAGACACTGGTCACCTTTATCTAAATAATATTTTTACTTGTCTTGTTAGTAGCCTTTAAATTATGCGATCAGTTATAAAACAAGCTCTGCAGTAGCCTTTTTAAATGTGCACAAAGATTTCTCTTCCAGTACTATATTTAAAACCCCATTTTCCCACGGTCTCTGATTTTCTGAATATAAGAGAATAATCCAATGTTCTCACTCCTAAGAAAGTACTTTTATGGCACCAACAAAGCACAATGAAAAAGCATGGTGCTACGTGTCGTAGTTAAATCCTACACTGTAACAAAAAAGGGGTGAAATACATTTCCTTACTTTATATGGTGAAAAACTAATAAGTCTAAAATAACTATTATACAGTTTATATAACAGTAAAATTCTGTTTTGGGAAGTGAAGAAGAACTTCAAATTAAGAATCTTAATTTACAGTAAAAAAATGTATATTGACACAGTTTCACTAGCAATTCGTGCATATTCGTACGAGGTGCCAAATTTGTGCCAATTTGTACTAATTCGTATGACCTCACTCACTACGATTTCATATGATTTGTCTAAAACCACGTGATGGGTAGGTTTAGGGGCGGGGTTATGTTTAGGTTTTTCGTACAAATTCATACGAACTGGCATCTCATAAAATATGTACGATTTTGAATAAATTGTATGAAAATTTACGAGTGAAGTCGTACAAATTAGTACAAGTTAGCCACCTCGTAAAATACGTACGAATTGCTGTGAGATCAGGTTGGTGTGCCACTTAATTTAATTTTTTTTTTTTTTAATTTAATAATTGATTGTTTATTTGTTGTTTTGTTTTACTGTAAAAAAAATAATCAATTAAATAAAATAATCTATAAAACCTAAAAAGTTTTTTATAGTGCATCTCCGTAAATATATAATATTTGAACAGTGTGGAAATGTCAGTGAGACCAGAATAAGTAAAAAACAACTTAAATAAAAACAAATTGTAAATAAATACTTCAGAAAGGAAAAATAGATACAATTATTTATTAACCCACATGCTATTTTAGATCTGTATTTCTTATGCAGAAAACAAAAACAAACGGGGGCTTTTTAAACCCACAGAGATATTTTTTTTATGATTTTTTTTTTTTTTTTTAAATATCCTCTTTTGTGCTCCACAGGAAAAAATAAATAAATGCATGGTGGTATGTTTGGAAAGACATGAGAGTGAGTAAATGAAGACAAAATATTGATTTTTGGTGAACTATCCCTTTAAATTGCAACAATAGCACATCATCATCTCAGTCCACAGCCCACGAGTCTGTATCAGTAACACTTCATTATCTTTGTTTATCCTGAGGAACATATCTATGTGTCTATAAAAATATCAGAGCAAAGAGTATCCAACTGATAATTTATCCGTGACAACAGGCTGGAGAGAGTTACAGTTGAGTGGAAATGACGATTTTGTGGGATTGGGGGGGTTCGAAAGTGCTCCCCGAGTTCCTGCTTTAATTTGGAAAGTGCCTCTGGCAATCGCAATAACTGCAGATTAGCAACGAGGGAATTTCTCTAGGGAGGAGAGCTATACACAGAGAAACACCTCCGTCACATTCCTCCGCAAATGTTTTCCTTTCCAAAGGCCAGATTTCAACTATGAATTGTCCTATGTAGTCTAACAAGCACTCGCTCATCCTCTCTCTCGCTGTTTCTCCCACCTTCTCCGTTTATCTCTCCTCTTTTACAGCTCTTTTGAGAGATCATTTGCACGCTCTGGCTGGGAGTTTTATTTGTTGGTACTTGGTGGAGGCAAGAGGAGGACATCAAATGAAAAACATTAATCACACGCATGTCAAAGCGAGATGGGGATAAGCAGAAGAAAGGAGAGTATTTTTTGGGGAGGGGTGTGTTCTAAAAAATAGATAAAGCATACAACAGGAAGAGCAAAAACATTATAAACTGAAGAGCTGTGGTGTTTTACAGCGGCAGTGTATGAGACCCATCACTCTGTTTCTACCCAAGGCTATCAAAAATTGTGGGCACAGACCATAGATTCACACACCACAGTGGCCCAGGGCCCAGAATCCTCACTCGGAGACTATATCAGATGGCTGTACATCTCCTTCAGCTCACATTTTATCCTCCGTGAGATCACCTGATCAGAGAAGAGACTTTGGTGGCATCTTAATACTGCCGTGGCATTGCAGTTTTTAGCAGGGCTGTCAATTTAATTTGGTAATTTAATGTTATTTGTGAATTGTTTTACAAATTATCATTGCATTTAACCATGCCCCCTGACCCATATGTAAATTCTTAAAGAAATGTTTATTGCATCGATATAATTCAAGCTTGAATTAACAGCTCAGTGCACAGAGAGGATTGAGTGAAGAGTCAGCCACACTGGACACGTTGTGCAAAACTAATTCGAAAATAAAAAATAGTTAAAGTATTTAATTGTAAATAAATAAAATAAAGGTAAATTAATGTCTATTAGTAATACAGTTATATTGTAAAAATGTAACTACTGTTGTAGCATCTGCCTAACATCACAGATGATCGTTTGGACTCTAGATCTTTAAGAGACCCTTTTAGCCTTTGACATCTGCATATAAATTACAGACTTGGGACCCACATTCTACATTTATATGGATGCTTAATTGCCAGTGGTTTCCCCCCACTGTCCCGAGGATGCTAAACAGATCAAAATTATCTTCTCTTTATTACTGAAACGATGTATACTATGTGATCACGAAACGCATCATACAATTTTGAAGATGTTTTGAAATAAACAGCAACAAGTCTCCGGACCAGCAGTAAAAATGCCAATGGGCCATAAACGGAGACAAAGAAAGTTTCTCCCGCTAAGAATTCATGCCTTTGATTGGCCATTTCACCCAAATGGTGGGTGTGTTGGGAAACGTCTCGGTTACGTATTGTCAACGTCACGTCGGTGACCGAAGAATAAGAATCTCGCTTCGAGATGTCCAATCTACTTTGCATGTATATAAACACGCGTGTTTGGTCTGTAGGCGGGGATTTGGACCACAGAAAACAGTACTTGCACTACCTCAGTAACTGGAACACTGGGACATCTGAAGACGTCGGGAGTCAGCCTTCCATAGGAGGTAAAGACGGAACTCACATATATCATGAATTTTTCAATGCATATGGAATATAGGAGGTGATTGAACCCTCACAGAAGCAACTGCTGGGGAACATTCCACATTCATGGAACTTTTTAACCATGAATACGTCCTGAGATCCTCGAAGGGTAACACTCAGGGAATCCCGGCCCTCTAGCGGTTCTCACATAGTCTGGTCTACGTAGCATCTTAGCAACAGCAGGGTTGGGTCTGCCTTCTCCGGGGGCAGCGCTTGGAGGTTCACCACTTGATCTCTGAAAGGAGTAGTTGGAACCTTGGGCCGCGGCCTCAGTGTTACTTGGGAATCCTCAGCCCGAACTCTAGACACGAATCGCATTGCAATCGCCAATGCAAGCAGGAAAAGAGTTTTCATTGATAGAAACTTCAGCTCGACTGCTGGAAAAGGCTCGAAGGGGACCTGTCTCAATGTTCTCAGCACAAGAGACAGGTCCCAAGAGGGTACAGTAGGGGGCAGAGGATTAAGGATTTAACCTTCTGGCCCCCCTAAGGAACCTGGTGACCAGGTCGTGCTTACCCACGGACCTTCCATCGATGAGGTCGCAGTTTGCAGCGATAGCAGCCACGTAGACTTGACAGCCTTCGCTCAAACCCTTGCTGCAGAAAGAGAAGCACAACTCTGATCAGGCATCTCAGGGGGTCTTCTAGTTGAAAAGAACACCACTCGACGAACAGATTCCATTTCAACGCTTAGGCAGCTCTTGTCGAATGCGCTCTCGCAGAAGAAATTGTGTCAACTACCCCTTGGGGTAGGTCACTTAGAACCTCTGCGTCTCGTCCAGGGGCCAGACATGGAGTTTCCAGAGGTCTGGACGTGGGTGCCAAAGGGTCAGTAGATCCTTCCTCAGAGGAATCGGCCAAGGAGGGGCTGTCACAAGGAGCATGAGTTCGGGGTACCAAGTCCTGGTGGGCCAATAGGGGGCTACCAGCAGGACCTGCTCCTTGTCCTCCCTGACCTTGCACAGAAACTGTGCTAAAATGCTCACTGGGGGAAACGCATTTGTGTGCCAGGGCATCCCTTTCCTTTATCATGTATCTATGTGTTTATGTGCACAAACATTAAATCCTGAATGTCCACATACAGTACTCAAATTGAAAGGTATTCGTGTGTTTGTAATAAGATACATGCATAAAATTTATGTAGCGCATGGAGAGTTGTGCGTGCATCTATTAATCATTTTGAGTCTAAAATCCTTCCATTTTTTTACAGTGTATGTTAATATATTCAAACATTTCAACAGCCTTTACTCCAGTTCGTTTCTCTTTTTTATGTTAAAAATATTTTATGTAAACCATGACTATGATTAACTAATTAATTACCAAGAGGAGTTTTTTTCTTTGATTTGGTTTATAGAACAGTATTATTTGAAATATGAATGTTTTATTCAGTAAATTTTTTCACCGTCACTTTTTTATCATTGTCTTTTATTGTTAGAAAAAAGTATGAATTTATTTGCAATTTTACTGATCTATATTCTTTGAAACAACTGAACACTACACAGACAAAATTGTTTGACGTATTTTCTCCTGTACATGATGACATATACTTCAAATGTGTCACATGAATGCTTCATTTTAAATGCAACAATATGTGATAATTGAATATGTAATTGAACTGATATTTAATGTAACATGTAACCAAGCATGCATTTTGAGTCTAACAAATAGCTGCTTGCTCATCATATTTAAGAAGTTTAGTTTAGATGGTGCAGGAATGCCAGAGGAACTGCAGGAGAGAAGCAAGCAGCCACTTATACATTATTAGCATTTTGATTGACTCCATGTATGACATTCTGCTTAACAGCAAAATAATAAATGATAAACATGTTTCATAATTACATTACAGTTCTCATCAGGACTCATCAGGAGTGTTAATATAGAACAGAAACCATCTTCCTGCTTTGATGGCCTTTAAAAAGCAATAGCGTACTCAGACTAAATAAAATAAAAAGCAACATATTGCTACTGTTTTATTAGGAGATGTTTAGTGGGAGATGAATGGGAATGCTAATCTATATCTTTCTCCACAAAGACCTCATTAGATTCAACATCATGTGATAGAGATCATGCAAGTCTGGTGCTGCTGAATCACAGATAACTAATACTATGAAGGCATGTCTGTTAATGAATGTTTCTGAGAGCTACATTACCTTGATATACACGTTTCTTTTAAAAGATGAAATGAGATGAGAGAGATCAAATATTTAAATGAAAATGAGAGTGAAGATCTTTTTGAGTTCACTGACAAGAAATAATTAAAAAGTGGTAGAAAAAAAAGCTATGTGTTTTGCATCTCTCATTTGAAATGTGTGGGTTATGTGTGATATCCAGACAGAAGCTCTGAGTAATGTGTGTGATAGCACTGGATACAAACACCGGATGTAGATACTGATATCACAACTAAAAACAAACCAAGATTTACTGTATAGCATAAAAGATTGATATTTTCAGAAATTCAATTAAAAATGAATTCAACTTGAAAAACTGAAACAAAACTAAAAATAACTCCTTTTAGCTTTACTTTCTCAATCATGGTACAAATATAATTTAAAACTTTTTCAACAGCATTAAATATGAAAACAATCTCTAGACAGCAATACCAGTTAGTTAAATGATACCAGTTAGCACATCTTAGTTTAGCCTTTTAAAATTAAGGTAAAAGTAGAAATATGGGCTAAAACAATTAGAACTATTGCCATTACATTGAAAAACTAAATTGATGTACAACCTGAATTGTGGAAATGTTGAGTCGTTTTTTTAAACTTGATTAAGAATTTAATTAAAAGAATTAAAAAAAAGAATTTCAAAAATCACATAAGCCAATATTTTATTCACGGAGTTAACATAAATGTTTAAACAGAAATTTTACAATTTGATTGTCATGCCGTCTCTCAAGCAGGTAGCACACAAGGCTCAGGTCTTGAAGTTGTATAGGTTTTATTATCCAAAGTAAATGGGAACAGATCGAACATAGGATGGACACTAGGGAGACTAGAACACAGACACTATAAAATACAAACACTGACGAGGCTGAACTCAACACACATGGGGAAGCGCTGGGGACCAATTAACAATGAACTAGACGAAAGACCAAATATGGGCAAGGCACAAGGGGAGCAAACTCACAGAACAAACTAAATACAGAGTTTGACATCATTGGTCGCCTCCAGGGCCATGGTGAATCGGGAGCTTTGGGAGGCCGTGGTGGATCAGGAGCCAGGTGGTGGTGAACTCAGGGAGGCGCTCTGGTAGCGGAAATTCAGGCAAGCGCTCTGGAAGTGCAGGCTCTAGGGGGCGCTCTTGCAGCATGCACTCAGGGGAACGCTCTTGCAGCATGCACTCAGGGACTAGATTCAGTATCGGCTCACTGGGCTGTAAATTAGGAGATGGACAGGAACAGCTCTCCCGACAGTAAATCAGGAAATGGACTAAGGAACTGCTCTCCAAGCCATAAATCAGGAACTGGAATAGGGAACGGCTCTCTTGGCCATAAATCAGGGACTGGATTTGGGAACAGCTCTCCTGGCCGTAAATCACGAACTGCATTCAGGAACGGCTCCCCAGGCCGTAAAGCAGGAACTGGATTCGGGAATGGCTTTCTTGGTCGTAAATCAGGAAGTGGAATTGGGAACGACTCTCTTGGCCATAAATCAGGGACTAGAATAGGGAACGGCTCTCTTGGCCATAAATCAGGGACTGGATTTGGGAACAGCTCTCCTGGCCGTAAATCAGGAACTGCATTCAGGAACGGCTCCCCTGGCCGTAAAGCAGGAACTGGATTCAGGAACTGCTCTTCTGGCCTTAAAATCAGGAACTGGATTCGGGAACAGCTTTCTTGGTCGTAAATCAGGAACTAGAATCGGGAACGGCTCTCCTGGCCAAGGCTCTGGGACTGGAATCAGGATCGGCTCACCTGGCTGTAATTCAGGAACTGGATTCAGGAAAGTTCACAAACTGCACTCCTGGCCATGATTCGGGAATTGGATTCGCCGGCTTCACACAGCGCTCAGAGCGTGCGAGCCTTTGATGGTCATCTTGCGTTGCAGATATCAAATCCAATCCAAACCAAAAGCAGACTCCAAGGCATTCTTCTGGCCAGCTCACCTCGTTGGAAATCTCTAATAATTCCTCCACATACTCAACTTCCTCCCACTCTGCCGCAGACACCACAGTATATCCTCAGCCATAGTGATAACTGTTAGGGCCAATCCTTCTGTCACGCCGTCTCTCAAGCAGGTAGCACGCAAGGCTCAAGTCTTGAAGTTGAAGAAGTTTTATTAACCAAAATAAACAGGAACAGATCAAAATAGGGTGGACACTTGAGGATCGACCACAGACTACAGACACTATAAATACAAACACTTGACGAGGCTGAACTCAACACACATGAGGCACACGGCTGGGGACTAATTAACACAACGAACTAGACGAAAGACAGGAAACACCAAAAATGGGCAAGGCAGACACAAGGGGAGCAAAAACACAAAACAAACTAAATACAGAGTCTGACATTGATACACAAAATTAGCTCATTTTAATGCAATGCCCGCTACAGGTAAATATTGGAACGGGGCAACAAGGGACTGAAAAAGCACAATATTTTAAAAATAGATTCAGATGGGAGAACATCTACCAACTAATTTAGTTAATTGATAATCGTTTAGTTAATCAGGTCTGTGGAATTGTGGAATACTTTAAAAACAACATTACTCAACATCAAATGGCAAAGGCTTTAATCATTTGTAAAGTGCATAACATCATTGTTGTAGAAACAACTCTCATCAAAAATTGCTTGCAAATTTTACAAATAGTAGAAAGACTGAAATAGTGTTTTCTTAGTATCTGTGTTTTTTATAACTTATATAACTTTTATAACTTTTATAACTTTATACAGTGCAGTAAAATAAACTACATATAAATAAAATAGAAATATGCCATCCTGGCTTACTAGTATCAAAAACACTACAATGCAGGTGAAGCACCAGTATGAGTGGCTCATATATTCATTAATTCATCACTCAGACCTCTAAAGACATTGTGCTGGTTGAAGCAGTGCAACATTATCATTAAACTTCAGTCTTCAGTCTGAGATCAAAGACCAAGAATAAGACCAGGTTTTTATGCTTCTTGAATAAAAGCTAAATTCTAGCACAAATAGGCTCTCTAGAAGTTCTGCAGTGCAGTGAGCTTTGCTGTACTGATTGGCCTCATTAAGAAAGACTGTTAATTGTAGACATGCAGCTCCTGTGTAAATCTATACTGTAATCTCCAGTTCTTCATCCACTGCACTTTCTCACCATAGGACCGTATCAATAACACTGCCTTCCCACAACACAATGCTCCACTAACAACATTCCTCTAATGCACTTCTAATGCTCTCCTCTTATGAATCAATGGAGCCTGTCAGTGTTATTGCAAGCAGTATTCGGGCTTGATTGACCCTTTTGAGAAATTGAGTTTTGCCATCTGTGGCACCACTAACTGAAGAGTTTAATCAGACTTGCACTTACTTCACTTTATTGCTAAAAAAGCCCTTAATAAAGCTGTCTTCCTGGATTTTCAAGAGGTTCATTTATTAAGGAGCGAATTCACTCAACATTTGCACCACTTTTGTGTGCAGTAATTCAGAAAAAAAGGCTAATATTTTTTTAATTTTAAATAATTAATGCCATTCTTAGTTACTTTCCAATTTTTGCCACGGTATGGTAATTGTGACTTTTCATTACAGAATTGATCATTTTTCCCTCACTGTTCTAAATTTCATCAGAATTATCACTTTATATTTTACAATTATCACTTTGCTTCCACCACATAATTAAAAAAATAATATATAAAAAAGTAATTGCAATTTTTTTTTTACTTCTGTCTTTTGAATTGTAATTCTGATCAGAATTCATTTTTACATTTTCACGTTTGTTATTATGTTGTATGTATACACTATACAAGCTTTTGATTGCTTTGATCTGATTGGCTGGCAAATGTTCTAAGGTGTGCATATCTTTTCAGGAAAACCCACAGAGAACATAGTTCAAGGCAGCTCTTGACCGCATTACACGACCATATCACTTGACCAGCTGATTTCTATTATTTCAAAGATCTTACAGCAGCAAAATAAACAAAGCTCACAATGACACTGGCCAAACAAATACATATAATAATCAATATGATAAAAACATCAGCTCATTTCCATGTTTTGCGACAAAAGTTATGTTCCCCTTCCGTCGTTTCAGGGAACGAGGATTATCTTCGTAACCAAGACGTTTTATTCAACACAGTCTCACAACTAGGGATGTCCCGATCCAATCACATGATTTCAGACTCGATCGGAATCGGATGTTACCTCTCGTCAAGACTCGAATATATATGTATATATGAAGAGCTCTTTTCCAAAACGCAATAAACGCCAAATAAAAAAAAAAAGAGTTTGTCATGCCATTTTGTTGTGTTTGGAAACTATTCAATGCTCCATCAACGTTTCATGCAAAATCTTTATATTTCCTTGTTTAAAATGTACTGCAAGATGCAGTTTTTTTCCAAAACGCTATAAGCGCCGAACCTGTTTTTAGCCAAAATGCGATATGTCCTCTCGACCAATCAGAATTGAGCGTTTGACGCAACCCAACAAGGCGCGCCCTGAATTGAGAGATTTTTGTTTGCCCTCAGACATTACAATGAGTTCTTTAAACTATAATAACACTTTTGATGGCCTAGATGAGCCAGTGAGACCTACACATGGGGGTAAAAGCATAAAAAAACGTTAATACCCTCAGTGGGATGTAAACACAAGGCAGGCCGAGAAATTGTCACCGGACGACCTGATGATGATTTTTTTGAAGTTTTATGAAAGACCAAACAAGGTTGACCAGGACAGAGCCATTCTCCATCTCCTGGACATAACACGGGTGAAAAGGCAGCGTCTTAAAGTACTTGATGTAAACAAACAAAAAGACCGAAATATATCAGTCAAGTACAGTCTTTTGTGCAGCAGTCACCCAGAGAGGCTGTAGTAATTTAAAGTCCCTGATGTGATTTGCTGCATGTTCTCTTTTTTTTTTTATTTTTTATTTTTTTACATAAGCCAGTAATTTCTTGCAAAAAAAAAAGGATTTGTAGCGTTTTGAAAAAAAAATTTTAACTTTGAATTTATAATCGACAATATTGTTGTTTCTCGGTGGCACAGAATTAGACCTCTTGACTCCACACAGGAACAGCAACGCATGCGGCATGACATTGCTTTGTTGCAGAGACGCTATTGGTTTAAAGGTACTGTATGTAGGATTGACACGAGTGGTTGAACTAGGTATTGCAGTTCAAATTCAAAATATAGGAGATGTTTTTTTTCACCAGGCCCCTCCTACTCAGACTCAGGTTGACAAATTGAAGACAGCAACTTGAACAAGCGTAATGACGATGGAATGCGCTGTGTTTATGCAGAGCAGGTGACCTGGATGACGAAACACTACTGACTTCATGATTGGGAGATAGATGGAGGGTGGGCTTCAGAACAAAACAAAACATGACAACATAAACATCAGTTGAGGGCTGCAACTGCGCCTTTTAAACGTTGGTTTCTTAATGCCTGTTGAACATAACAGATACATTTTATGATTATTACAATACATTTCTTACATACGGTACCTTTAAAGTAGAACACGGAAGCAGCTTAAAGCGTATGTCTGCGCTCTGTAGGTATTATAAAGCTGATGACAAAAACCCCCTCTTAGCCCCTTTTATAATTTCAAATAACACAAAGAAAAAATTATAAAATCATTTATTTTGAATAAAAATGAAAGAAAAAAAAAAAGTTGAACATTTTCTGCATGTACATATTTAAATGAGCCCCGATAAATGCTTCTTCATAAAGAACAATGTTTTCTCAATACTTCTCCAATACCGCTGTGAAGGAAAGAGCGCACAATCGATCATCGAGGCATCAATATCAATGGACAGCACCTGCTAAGGTCGCTCTTAAGAATAAGCACATACTTTATCTTTCCCACTCTTTCTCCCTCAGAGATGCAATCAAATTAACAACTCTGACGACTTTATATGTAACATCAAATTAAAAAAAACAATGGTAACAATGGCGCTGTTACTGAATAAAATGAAATTTGTGTGTGGAAGAAATAATCCTACTCACAATAGCATTTTAAGTAGAAAAAACGGACAAATACCTTCAAAATATATCATCTGATTGATGTCTTAATGTGTGGCCACCACCAACAGAATAATTTAATTATTAGAAAAATAATGCACACCCGACTTGAAGCAGAGTCAGTTATTTCTTACATATACTCCAAATTGTGAGAAAAGTCTTACTGTACTTGTAAGATAATGTCACATTTACCTTTTTTATTTAAACACAAAAAAATTCTATTATTTTTAAGCATAGCTATTTTAAGGTAAATTAGGTCAGTTTGAATTTGAGCTTTATTCATTTAATTTCACCTAAAACTATTTTAAATTCAAATTGATTTAAATTACATAAGTGACTTGTTCATTTGACATTGACTTTGACATTTGGATTATTCGTTGTTCATAACACTACGGCAGAAAATTATAATAATTGTTCAGTTAAAGATAAAGATAAGAAAAACTTACATTACAATTACTTTTTTATATCTTTAATCAAAAGTTTTTATTATAGAAAAGATATGTTTAACACTAATGTAATAAAGACTCTGTCAGAGAGAAAAATTAAATATTAATCAAATATATCAAAGAAACGAAAAGAGCTGTACTACATTATATTGAAATTGGTTCACTTGGACAAACATTACATAAAACAAGTTAAAGTGTTTGTTTTTTTTTTAAATGGCCTAAGTAGAGTTTTTACTAAGTCAGTGAAACACAAAGTTCATGTTTAGTGATGGATGTCTATAGCTGGTTGCACACAATAGCCCAGGGTGATTCACTAAAGACCACACAGACAGGCTGCAACAGAGAGTTTGATTTAATGTCCAATTAGCTGAAGAGCGCATGACCTGGAAGAGACTACCTCAGCTCAACACACACACAAACATGCGCACACCCACACACACACACACACACTGCTTCAGCTCATCAGTGCAATACACGAGAGCCCTTTTCTGAGATAGTAAAAAACCTTTCCTCTAATTGACGTCAGTAAAATACTATTTTAAAGCATAATCTTCAAACAATTCACAACATTGGTGCAGCACACCATGGGTCACTAATGTCCACCACTGCTCCAATCCTCTTACTATGAGATATTCATTCAGGTGACATCACAAGTAAATGTACTACACTTTAGGTTTCAACAAAAGTATTTCTTTGATTTTTCAAAAGAAAAATCTACAAAAGTATTTAAATTCAGATTTTGATCACAAAATGTTATCTAAGCAAACAATTACAAAGCACACACAAATAAATATTCTATGACATAAGCCCTTATAATCACACTGAACCTTTTAAAATGATTGTCTAGGTTGCGAACGTAACCCACATTCCCTGAAAGAGGGAACGGAGACGTTACATATGGGAACTCGCATGAGAGACCAATCGCCTTTGAGCTTCAAATAAAAGGCCAATGAACATTGGCAGGCACAAATTGCATTTAGGTTTTCACTGAGGAGCCGAGCCGGCATTAGCACGACCCCAGGGTCATGGCAAGGAGGTGTAACATCTTCATTCCCTAATTCAGGGAACCTGGGTTACGTTCGTAACCTATACCCTTTCAGTAGAATCACTTTGACGTTACATATGGGAACACCCATGGAAAAAGCCACGAATCTGAGGCCACGTTACATGGAGACCCCCGTGCCGACAGGCAAGCATGCCAGCAGAGGAGTCTGCACGTAACCTTCCCAACACCCTGGGGGCAAAAAAAAATGTTTCTAACCTTTTCTACATGTTTACTTTTTTAATAATACACTATATCAATATGATTATGGATATAAGTGAAGGGAAACACAGCCTTCTTGCTCACCGTAGAATATTGAGATTTGTCACAACCTATTGGGAGAATGAGACCCAGTAGGAGCACAGTCAAGAGCTACTCCGCTCTAGTTCTGACTGCGGGACAGGAGGACTCAGGTTCGCCTATTTTACAGAGGAACAGCTGAGAAAAATGCATGGATCCCGTGGGAATGGTGCAGCAAACCGACACCAGCCGGCCTCCTGCTCACCTGCTGTCTTCAATGAAGACATGGGAGGACACAGCCTCTACACGGACTATGGCAAACCTCTGTTTGGAAACAGCATTCCCTTTTTACTGACCACCATTGCAGACAAAGAGCTAAGGAAGGGGGTGCCCTGAGGAGCATGAGGTCGGCAAACCAGGTCTGCGAGGGTCAGTGTGGCGCTACCTCCCTGATCCTGCAGTGCCTCCAGTGTCTGTGCAAGAAGGCTCACTGGGGGAAAGGCGTACTTGGGCCCCTGAGGCCAGGTGTGAGCCAGTGCATCCCTGCCGAGGGGTGCCTCGTCGAGGGAGTAATACAACTGGCAGTGGGCGAACTCGGAGAAGGCAAAGAGATCTATCTTGGCCTCGCCAAAGTGGCTCCAAATCAGCTGGATTATCTGGGGGTGGAGCAATTCTCCGCGGTGGGTGGACTGCCATGAGAGCTGGTCGGCTGCACAGTTCAGTGTCCCTGGAATATGAACAGTGTGCAGCAATTTCAGAGGCGTTTGACTCCACAGGAGCAGATTTGCGGGCGAGTTGTGACATGGTCAAAGGAACTGCCTGAAGAGCTCAGAGACAGAATTGTGGCAAGGCACAGATCTGGTCAAGGTTACAAAAATTTTCGTCTGCACTTAAGGTTCCTAAGAGCACAGTAGTCTCTGTGTTCTATGTTTTTCTGACAGTTTGGGGTGCTGTGTGTACATCAATGAGGAAAAAATTAACTTAAATGATTTTAGCAAATGGCTGTAATATAACAAAGAATGAAAAATTTAAGAGGGTCTGAATACTTTCTGTGCCCACTGTATATTATATATAGATTATTTAAATATAAAATAAATGCATACATGTATTTTTAATAATAAGGTTTCCATTGAGCTATGGAAATTTATCATTGTTGGGAACAAACCATATTTCTGCAATCTGAGGGTGAGGATAATTTAATAATATGTCCTTTGTTATCAACAACATGTGCATTAAACATTACATGACATCTTGACTTTACAAAACTGCACAGCAAAAAATGACTGTGGTTTTAATGGTAAAAAAAAACTGTGAAAATGCTACAGTAAAAACCTGTTAAATGGTTAATGGTAAATTCCTTTAAGATTTACAGGGAAACACCTACACTAACATTCCCAGAATTCCCTACAGTATATTGCAAATTTAGTTTGAATTTGATGTTTTTCTTTGAAATAACTGTTTCTTTTTAGTTTGTATTATGTTTATATTTATGTTTGTATGTATGTTACATGCAATGTTGTTAATTTAATGTTTATTGGATATTTCAATAATTCTCACTATGATGGTGTTTAGTGTTTGTGTGAATGACTCTGAGCACCTTCTGTATATGTTACTATTTAAAAGCTATTTGTGATGGCTTTGATTCATCATGTGATTTTCTCACCACCACCTCCTTTTGGTGCTTATCAGTGTATTGGTAAAAAATAGATTTCACTACTTTAATAGGTTGGTATATTAACATTATATCGGTTATCACAGTTTATTATCAACAATTAGTGTATTTAACTGTAAATTTAACTTAAAACTGTAAAACAAAAAATATTGTTACCAGATTTTGTGGGTTTTGTCAGTTTATGAAACGCTAATCATAGAAAGTATAATTTAAAACAATCAACATTCTCGCCCTTTGTAGGTAGGTAGGTAGGTAGGTAGGTAGAATTGATCCATGGTGGGGGCCTCTGTAAAACATTCCAAATCACACACTTACAAAGTTCCATGATGGATAAGATAAAAACAGCTGTTTATGTAGTTGATTGCTACAGAGCTTGGAACACAGCCACACTCAGGTGATGTTCAGTAGGTGGAGGTGGAGGATGCTCTTAACAGTACAACAGAGCATACAATATCTGTGTGATTTATTCCAAGACTTTCTTGCTTCCTCTACATCAAGTCATTTTTTTGATTCATGAACTCATTTCCATTTTCAGCCACAGGGGACTCTGGTTCTCTCATCATTCGTCTTCTCATGATTATCTAGTCAAAGACCTGCATCTTGTCGTGTGACACTTGTATTTGTGTACCTGAGGAGCCATGGCGAGATTTGACTCATTCTGATAACATTTTCTCTACACATAATAATTAAAATGGGGAACAGTGTGTCAATTTTTTGCCCGTTAAACTCTTCACCATGGCCAATGTGATTTGCCAACCATGGGAAAGATATATATACATATATTCAAATAAAAAAATGAAAGCACAGAGTATGTGGATTATTAAATATTTATTAAAGTCAAATTTCCAAGAAACAATTTAAATTTCTCCTGCAGTCATGCTTACAGGAAATCAACATGGGCGCAATCACCTTCAGTAAACAGACGAATAAACTGTCCCTGGAGACAGGAAATAAAGCATTCTGTTCTCAAGGGGGCACAATGAGAGTGGGTTGAGAGAGTTGCTTTTACCATCGTGTGAAAAATAATAACTCACATCAAATTATATGCACAGTCTGATGTTAAAATAACACTTCGATTTTCTATATGAGGCCTTTTCTGCTTGACAACTTGGGCAGCTACAGTGCTGAAAAACCACTGTGTTTACCTCTTATATCAGTCTCTGACCCAACAAAAATATATCTTATGGGACCACTAACTGCCAAAACACTATTACCGACAGCACCTTTATTTAGAGAGGAAGCTAAATAAGCGTGTCATGCTTTTCCTGCTCGGGATGGGACTTTAATCTAATTTAAAAACACATGCCAGCATTTGTTTAGATTTCCATGCCATCACCTGTCATATCAGTGAGCAACAGTCACTCTTTGTGCTTATCGGCGCCCTCTGTTTATTGATTTGGGTGGTACTTTTCTTTCCATCCATCATAGTGAGGCGATAAATTATTTGATAGGGATCAGAGAGAGTCTTGGCTGGGCTGGGAGTGTTTTAATGCAGACCTTCCTTCATCTTCCCACCCTCTGACCCTTGTGAGCTGAAGAAACCCTTGGCACAATGCGCCCAAAGGAGGAAAACAGCAGGCATGGGAAGATTGACTACTGAATTCTGCAAGCTGTGTAATGACTATTATAATCCCCATTGATCAGTACATAATCTCACTTGTCGGTCACTTCCTTTTTGCTGAAAGTCTGTTTTTGAAATGTCTTGCTTTTTCTTCTCTATTGATTCATAGTTTGGGACTCGTTGGTTCTTGGACAATCTACATTCAGAGGAGATTTTCAGTCCACAGAGAGCATCTAAAATATTTATGCTGTGAAAGATTCTTCTGTCTTTACTATGTTCTTCAGATCTACTGCTTGAATAAGAAACGGTCAACTGAAAGTAGCCATTCTAACAAAATCAGACATTCAGCTTAAAGGTGGTGTGTGTTTTTTGTGTGTGCTATGGGCAGTTGCTGCTCTTCTTGAGATAAAATCTATTTCATTAACTACGCAATAAATCTGCTGCTGTGGTAACACTTTGTAATAACTGTGAATTTGTTCAAATTAGTTAATGCATTAGGTATGAACTTAAATTAACACTTTTACAGCACTTATGAAAATTTTACACAAACATATTTTACATATATGATTGCATAAATTAACATTAGTTAAATTTATTAAGATTGAACATCATTACCATTCAAAGGTTTAGAATGAATTTTTTTAGAAAGACTTTTAGTCTTATAAGTCTCTTATGCTAACCAAGGCTGCAAAATACAATAAAAATAAAACTATGAAAAATTATTAATTTGGAACATTCTACTTAAAATCTAATTTACTATAGTGTATAAATTGTTTTTATTTAATTAAAATTACAGTAAAACAGTAATATTGTGAAATATTATAACAATTTAAAATACTTTTTTTCTATGTGAATCTATTTTAATAATAATATTTTTATTTAAATGTAATTTATTTCTGAATTTTCAGCAGCCTTTACTTTGGTCTCCTTTCTAATGTCCTGATTTGGTGCTCAAAAAACATTTATTATTATTGCCATTATTATCATTATTATCATCAATGTTGAAAATAGTTGTGCTACCTAATGTTTTGTAAAACAAAAAAAGTAAAAAAAAAAAAAAAAAGTAAAAAAAAATAATAATTTAAACATGTATTTTGCAGGTACAGTTTTGTTTAGGATCCTTTGAGAAATAGAAAGTTTTAAAAAACAGCATTATTATTTTTAGAAATCTAACGTCATAACACCATTATTTTAATCATTAAATTAGTCAGTTCTTTAAAGGGGTCATCCGGTGCTACATGCAGTTTTACAAGCTGTTTGGACAGAAATGTGTGTTGGGAGTGTGTGTACACAACCACCCTACAATGATAAAGATCCAGCCTGTCGTTTTCTATTAATTTAATAAAAATAAGTTGCCCCTTCTGAAATCAAGCCATTTTCAAATGCATGTTGGTGTGGCGTCACACTGACAGAGGCCACTCCCACAATAGTTGATTGACACACAGACTCGCCCTGAGTGAGCCGTCATCAGACCGAGATGCAGAGACAAACAAGACTCCTAAGCGATTGATGTGTTTTGTTTTATAATGTATTAATCAACATAGCAGTACATTTACCCCCGACATCTGAGTTCCCTTTCAGTCGGTCACTTCGACGTCACGTCGGAGACCGACGAATAGGAATCTCGCTTCGAGATGCCAAACA
>JAUMHI010000252.1:2377870-2395477 GCA_032359435.1 Enteromius unitaeniatus | reverse complement strand
CTATTCGTCGGTCTCCGACGTGACGTCTCCGTTCCCTTCTTCAGGGAACGAGGGTTACAATACGTAACCGAGACGTTACTGAAGACGCAGTTTTTGTCAGTGTAAAATTAGCGTTTTTAAAACTATCTTAAAGAAATTTTAAAACAAACTATATTACAAACTATCCATTAAGACCCTAAAAAATCATATTAGCATATTAGTATGAACTGGACTGAACCTTATCGTACCAATAGTTTTTTCTGTGTTAAACCAATAGAAGTATATAAACATGTTCAGTAGACCATTCATAGAAAGAAAGAAAGCTTTGTTATGTATGCTCAATATGTGGGGCAGGGTTAGGCCTTGAGCGCAGAGCATGCTGGGAAGTGTTAGACAGCGCTCTGTCACTGTCCCTGCAGGCTAAGAAAACACAGCAGTGTGTGAGCAGCAGGTTTGTTCTACACACCAGGGTCAGACGCTACCTGTAGTCCAACACAACGCTTTTATTAGGCCACCTGATTGAGTGAACAAATGACTGCACATGAACATGCCTGGGAACATCTGATTCTGTTTTAGCTAGAAATATGTAAATGCAACCCAAGTTACTTGGTACAATCTGTGCTGCAGGTATGACATGTTTCATAAGAAATAAAAATCAGAGGAGATATCTCATTAACATCACAATTGTTTGTCCAAGACAACCACAAAAATGTATGTGATTCTCTGCGTGTATTTTGTATTTTTTTTATATTTTGAAAATATTGACATATATTTGCATGTGTATGTTTCTATTCATATAATTATATTAGAAATATAAATATATGTAATATAAATTCAAAACTTTTTTCTTAAATGTATTAATGCAAGCACACACACACACACACACACATAAACAGTCATTTGACAAATATTTTAAATAGTAATTTATTCCTGTGACGCAAAGCTGAATTTTCAGCATTACTCCAGTGTCTCAGGATTTGTCTCATTATCATACTAATATGCTGATGTGCAGCTCAAGAAACATTTATTATTATTATCAGTGAAAACTGTTGTGCTGCTAAATATTTTTGTGAAAACCGTTATACATTTCAGGATCAACATAAGTTATTTGAAATAAAAAGAAATCTTAAAAATATACAACTTTTTGGCACCAAAACCTTTGACTAATAGTCTCCTTCAGAGGAAACCACAAAAGTTGAACATATTCACAGAAAATGCTAAAACGTCTCACTGCAGATTGCTCAGAACGATTTGGAAAAAATAGGTTTTAAACATTTTTGGAATATGAGGGGGTGTTTAATGTTCATGATGAGGCACTTACTTGTGTTTGGATCCTCTCACAGGTAAATGGAAATACGCAATTATAGAAGTGTCACACTGATAATCGTGGATTAAAAACAAGGTCATTTATCAACATCCATGTAGAGAAAAACTGCAAAATGTATGCTTGTAAGCATAACTCACTCTGTCCAAGTAACAACAAAAGGCTTAAATATAATGGTTTAGATATATTCAAATGGTTCAAACCTGTCGAGTGTTCCTTGCACAGATTTAATATGGGTTTGTTTTTGAGAAAAAAATTTAAATAATTGCACTGAGAATTAACCACATCCTCATAAAATGGCATTTTATTTGACACAGTGTCATAGTTAGTCCTGAAAATTTAGAAAAATGTTATATTCACCAACAACACGCTGATACTGACACCATAATGAATCCATTAATAAACTCCCTGTGTGAGAAGTGCTGCCGTTTTTATGAAGGCCGACTTCTCATTAAATGGACATTATTAAGCATAGGAGGGAGCCTCCGTCACCCCAGCCACATCTCACACATCATTTCATTTTTTACATTTTACTTGCCTGGCGACCCCTGCAATCACCAGTCATAAATCATGCCAAAACACAGCATTGTCATCACATCATGCATTTGAATTTAAAACAAAGTCCTTAACATTTTCTGACTGTTTTTTTTTTTTTGTATTAATAATTCATCCCCCCAAAAATGCTAGAAATGTACTCACCCTCGGGCCATCCAAGATGTAGTTAAAGAGTTGCTTTTACTTTTTTTTTACTTTAAATTTTGTCATTAATCACTTTCCCTCATGTCGTTCCAGACCCATAAAATCTTGGTTTGTCACCTGCAGTGAAAAGCTGCATGTTTGTAAGGAACAAATTCATTAAGCTGTTTTAACTTTAAACGACGCTTCTGGACAAAACATGCATCCATAATAACACTTCCTCCGTCCTCTGTTGTCCTCTCACATTAAAATCCACTGACATATTATTTCAGAACTGTTTTGGCCTGTTCCACGTATAAATTCGAGCAATTAACTTTTTTGATCAACTGTTTGAACTCTTTGAACTCTTGGCACCCATTTACTTCAGAGGTCCATTGGTGAGCAAGTGATGTAATACTAAATATCTCCAAATGTGTTCTGATGAGCGAGCAAACAAGTAAAATGTATTCCTTTGAGCTCATTGTCAAGCAGCCATATTTATTGAATTATTACTTTCATCACTGCCATTATAGTTCTTTGTTTTGGATTTCCCGACTAGCACGAATTCATTCCAAATGAATACGAAGATGTTTCAGCCAATTAATCCTCATTAGGGTTGAACTCGTCTGTCTGTTGTGGTTGGGCTGCTTCACAGGCACAAGGGCCTTGTCGTGAGCAGTAAACATGTTCTTGCAGATATATTAGAATCTAAATATGCTCATTAACAGCATTCACAAAGCACTAATCATCCTTACCAGTGCATGAGAGAGAGACAGTGCACTGTAATATGAGTTATTACTTTTAACGTGGGAGGAGAGAGGGGCGTTTGACTATTGACTGAGGGTTATAATCTCCTCTCCGGCGATGTTCACTGAGTAATGTAATAACTACCATTTACGTTTATCTGTCCCGCCAACAGCCCACAATAATGACATCATAAACGTGTAAGCTATAAACCAGGGCTAGTTTTTTTTTCACCCGCCCCATTCTTCACATCTCACTGACAGACTGCCTGGTATTAAGGATAATACGGCTACAAAAGAGAACCTCTAAAAGTCAATGAGGCAGATACACACAGTGTGATGAGGGTAATGGTGTCGACTCTTTTAAGCATCTGCCTCCTGTTTACGTTCATTCAGATCTTAATAGAGCTCAGCAGTGTCTCCTTACAGCGTACGCGGCACGAGGAAATTAAGAGAGACAGAACTCTCCCACCTTTTCACATTTGGAATAACTCAGCCATTACGTGAGACATAAATGCATTCATGATGACAAAGAGAGAGCGAGCAGGCAAGCGAGAGAGGGAGATGTATAGAGGGAGAGAAAAAGAGAGGCTGCAATATATTACATCATTACTTAATGAGTCCCTCAGTGTTGTGTTGCACAACATTTCAGCCTACACCAACAGCTATAAACACAGGCTAATTTAGCATCGCTATCCTCCATAGCCGCTTTAATTGCAGGCAGACAGTCAGAACTAGTATCCTGACTGCTTGTACTGAAAACAGCGCGTTCGGGAAAGTCAGTGACTCAAACGGTCCCCATGGAGCACTTAAGAGTAATATGAAGTACGGATATTTGGAACGAGAGAACAAAAGACAATTAAAACGAAAATGAAGAGAGTCTGCCTTTCAATTAAATTCTCCTGAAACTGTAATCGGGGCTCTTGGTGGGGGCGAAAGGGGAGGGTGTCTCAGAGAAGTGGGCCACCACCCATAATCTTTTTTGATTCAGCACCAAGTGCTGCCGGCCCAAAGGTCATCTGGCGTTATTTTGTGCTACATGCTATTGGTGTGTCTAAAACTGCTGTGAGCTATGCAGAATGGCAGAAGAAAACATTTACAAAGCCTGTCTGTTTCTCTGTTGTATACTTCCAAATAGGATATTAAACTAAAATTAAATAAAAATGTAGTTGTTTGTGTTACTGTAGATTTCAGCTTAAATGGTAGAGTAATTTACAAACCCCGTCTGATTTACTATGCAAAATTAACAATAAATATAATTAATTACAATAAAATTATTTGTTTAGTTTCAGCTTAAATGGCAGAAAAAGCAATTTACAAACCCTGTCTGTTTCACTATTTAATGCCGCCAAACTAGCTATTGAATACAATTAAAATGAATTAAATAAAAAAATTAAATACATTAAATAATTAATTACAATATGTGTTACGTTTCAGGGTAAATGGAGAAGAAATTAATTTACAAACCTTATCCGTTTCACTATTGTATACTACCAATTTTAAATAAAATTAAACCTCCTTTCTCCGCCTTTAGACCTCAACTCCTTCCCGGGGGGATTCGGGGTTCGGGCCGGACACCGAGCTCTGTCCAACCCTCGAAAGTACTTTACAAACACTTTTTTATTTGTTTTATTTTATTTTACTTTTTTTATTGTCTTTTACTATGAAATTATCTTTTGTATGATATAAAAAATAGCAATAGTTTGTATAGAATGTGAATTGAAAGAATTAAGTGTAATTAAATTAAATTTCGGGAGAAGTACGTACGAATGATAAATCACAGCTGACACCTCATTCCCCAATCAGCCTATTATCTGATTACCCTATCAGAGCTAAGAGGTTTTCCTTTAAATAGAGTGAACTCCCCTTCTCTGGTATCTCGTTCTTTGCATCCCTACGCCTCACCTTTCTCCGCCTTTAGACCTCAACTCCTTCCCGGGGGGATTCGGGGTTCAGGCCGGACACCGAGCTCTGTCCAACCCTTGCCGCCAAGGGGTTAAAATCCCTAGGACTCGGAGTCCGCCAAGCTCTCAGCCCTCTCCCCGGACAGCACGCCAAACATGCTTATTCTATTTGATTATTAAGGAGGAAGTGTGACCTTGTGAAATGTATATTATGTTGCAGCTTAAATGTTAAAGAAAGTACTTTTTATTTTATTGTCTTTTACTATGAAATGATCTTTTGTATGATATAAAAAAATAGCAATAGTTTGTATAGAATGTGAATATCTTTGTTTCAGTCTTGTATCCAACTAAACTGTCTATTTTATAAAATAAATAAATATGTTTATTATGGTTTATTATTAAATATGTTTAATAAGGTTTAATAAGGTTTATGTTTCACTGATGACATGACATAAGTTTTCTATAATATAACAACAAAAAACGTCTCGGTTACATATGGTAATCCTCGTTCCCTTTCAGTCGGTCACTCCGAGTCACATTGATGACTGACGAATAAGGATCCCTACCAAAACACCATGGAAGGGCCAATCCGAGCAGGAGCAAGGTTTTCATTGAAAGAAACTTCATCTCTGCTGCAGGCAGAGGCTCAAATTGGACTTGTCACAGTGCTCTTAGTACAAGAGACAGGTCTCAAGAGGTTACTGTAGGGGGCCTTGGAGGATTTAACCTTCTGGCCCCCCTGAGGAACCTGGTGACCAGGTCATGCTTGCATGTAGACTTTGAGGGTGGAGGGAGACAGCCTTAGCTCCTACCCTTGCTGCAAGAACAAAAGCACAACTGTAATCGGGCATCTCCGGGTGTCCTCTCGTTGAGAAGAACACCACTCAACGAACAGATTCCATTTCAACGTGTAGGCAGCTCTTATAGAAGGCACTCTCGCAGAAGAAATAGTGTCAGCTACCGCTTGGGGTAGGTCACCTAGAACCTCCTTGTCTCATCCAGGGGCCAGACATGGAGTTTCCAGAGGTCTGGACGCAGGTGCCAAAGGGTCAGTAGATCCTTCCTCAGAGGAATCGTCCAAGGAGGGGCTGTCACAAGGAGCATGAGTTCGGGGAACCAAGTCCTTTTGGGCCAATAAGGGGCTACCAGCAGGACCTGCTCCTTGTCCTCCCTGACCTTGCACAGAAACTGTGCTAAAAGACTCACTGGGGGAAACGCATATGTGTGCCAGCTGTGTGCCAGGGCATCTCTGCCGAGGGCTCCGTCAGTCAGGGCGTAAAACAACTGACAGTGAGAGGTTTCTGGCAGTGAGAGGATATGCTTGGCCTTCGAACGCGAACCTCAGGAACGGCCTGTGTCGCAAACCCTGTACTCATATCGGCTGGAAAGACCAGCTCTATTGCTCCCTTCACTAGGAGGGTAGCAATTTCTGCACGTAAAAAAGGGGCATCTGCAGCATTCACTGATGTAAAGCGAATGCCACAGAATTTGGGAGGGCGCCAAGCAAACAGAATTGCATAGCCGAGCCAGATGGTTCGGATGAGCCAACGAGATGATTTGAGCCCAATCCAGGCATCTAAGAACCGAACTAGTGGTACCATTGGGACTACCGGCGTGCCAGCAGTGGGGCAGCAAGGGGGAACCCCTTGATGCCATCTCGATGCCGGTCCGAAGCGGGGTCTGAGCCACTCTTACCTGCATTCCAGCAGGAGTGAGGTGGGTAGTCCGTTGGCTCGTCCTCCGGCTCCTCGAGCTGCTGCCTGTAACGAGAGGAGAGTGAGTGTGTAACAAAAGCTCTTTTACAGGCCTGTCCACAGCACCTTGTCCCCTCGGTGGACCCAGAGATAGAAAAAACTGCTCTTTTGTCGAGTGTTTGGGTACAGGTTTAAACAAAACAAAAGATTCTCCACCCGGCCCTCCTCCGGGGGAGGGAGTGGTGCGTTCACCATCTCCCAAAGAGCAGCTCCTTCAAGCCCCGGGACACCCGTCCTAGGGCCGCTAGCACCTCCGCTTGCCGCCAGGCCCTCGGCGACGAGTAAACCGAGTTGATGCCTGCGGCGCCCGGGTGGAGGTCGGCGTGTCGCCAAAGAGGTCAGCCAGCCTGGACATCGCACGACCCAGTCGTAAGCCCAGAAGATATCAGAGCAATGTCCAAACATCTCAGCATCCCCAAAATCACCTCAGACTTCAGAGGGTTAAATCTGCAGAGAGATTGAAAGGTTCATCCACAAGCTTTAAATTAAACAGGAGAAAAGAACATTTATTAAAGCTCTCTGACTTACCGAGCAAAGTCCAACAAGTGTTCATGATAATTGTCACAGCTCACTTGGATTTAGATTTAAGCATTTTAAAATATACATGCCCAAAGACTGCAAAACAGTCCAATCACAGAGTTAACATTGGTGCGAACAACAGCTGACATGGTTTGAAGAATTCCCCAGCCCTCGGACACTGGTTTCAAACTATGCCATAGAAATTAATAGCAGTGTAAAACTTTATTGAGGACAGAGCACTGGCACAATTGTTTTAGGTCACACAGTACAAATATAATTGACAAAAGTATGATGCAATACGAACACAAAACCTTATTTTTTAAATAATTTCAGTCATAATGCAGGTATGGATGGTTTGGCACATTGAGTTAAGTGTTTGATTGAGGACAGATAAAGACCTTTAGCAGTCCTTCAGTTTTTTTCTTGAAGACAATGAGAGAAAAGTTTTTAACCACCAACTTACCAGAACTAGATCTGTGTCTCTGCAACTTTCCAGAAGCAATTGTGCCATTTCACTCACTGACACAATATTGGCACTGATAGCTTTTGCCCAGAGACATTTTAACTTTCACAAATTAATTTTTTTACTGGAACTGTCACAATTTAATTGAACTAAAATACTCCATTGGGGCAAAAAACTCAGAGTACCTGTAAAATGTACTTGTCCTCATTTATTTCCTCCATTAACTTGAAAGGCTCAGAGGGTCTAATAAAGTTTCATTATACAGGACTGTTTATACCTTTTTCTGTGTAAAAAACAACTTGTGTTTTTTATCTGATAAAACAGGGTAGATGTGTGAGATTGTTTGAGTTCTAAGCATCATTGTAATTTATATGTGTTATATTTTGTCATTAAAATGGTGACAGTTTAACCTTTCGAATATTGACTTTGACTGGGAAACCTTAAAGGAACAGAGCACCAGAAATGAAAATTCTATTAATATACTGAAATAAGCAACATTAGAGTGAGAAAATAATAAATGTAAAAAATGTGTATATAATCATCCAAAATGACCAAAAAGCAACAAAAGGTACTCAATATTATATGCACTAGTCATATAGTGTTCATAAATGTACAAACAATTATACAGTTACTGTAATAGTTCACTGCAGGGGAAAGATTATCAGTTAATGACTTGTGTTATTGAACATGCATATGATACTTCTGACACTTGGACAGAACATTGTGACTCAACATGTTGATTTGAAAGAACAGTTTAGAACAGTTCTATAAATAATGTCAGAAATTAACATTTAGCCTTAAACGTAAACATTTGCAAATGCATTCATTCATTCATTCATTTATAAGATCTGCAGGGACAGATCATCCCAAAATATTTTTTTATTATCATTTACTCCACTTCAAACTGATGCTGTTTCAGTTGTTGGTAGCCATGGACTTCCACTGTACTTTTTCCATACAATGGAAGTCAATGGTTACCGTCAACTGTTTGCTTACTGTACATTATTCAAAATATTTTCTGTGCTCAGTAGAAGAAAAAAACTCAAACAGGTTTGGAAATACTTGTGGGTAAATACATGTTGACAGGACTAACCCATAACTAATTACAAACCCCAAATATGAACTACAAATCTAAAAAGTCACATCAAGCATGCTCGAAAACATATCACACATCCAAATCTGTTTTGATCTTAGTTCTGCACCTCTCTTTCTCTCTCTGTCCAACTAAAGCCGAGCTGTCTGTGGAACTAAAGTCTTTTTGTGGCATATGACAGTTCTTTCTCTGCTTGCTTGCCTATCACTCACCCATGTTGTATAACCTCAGCAGTCCCTGGCCAAAACACAAAGCTTTATCTGCCTCGCAGAGAAAAGAAAAAATTACCTTAAAAAAAGGAAAGAAAATCCTGCATTTTAATGCGTATGTATGAAAATCTGGCAGCTCTGAGCACAGAAAAATAGAGAACTCCCACACACTCCCACATATACAGTGCAACGTGAATGCACCCGGCTCCAGCCTGTAAGGTCTCTGCGTGCACAAGCACATCATGTTCACTGCACGGAGACTCAGGGCCCTGCAAAAGGGGCAACAGTCAGAAGTACAAAGACATAATACTGCCCACTCACATGACAACACATGTATTATGTTGCCTCGCGTTTCCTATAGCAGCATCACGAGTGTTAATAGCCAGTTTTGAGGGTCGTAATTCAGTAAGGTGTGGGTGTAAGTGTGTGTGTGTTGTTATTGACTGTGTCTTATTTCTGTGGCCTTCTCCGAGCTAATATTTCACCTCTGTATTAATTTGTTTCTGTTTATGTAGCCTGTGATTCTGCTAGCAATGTGGAATTCTTGTCTAAGGATAGCAGAAAGTCAGACGGTGCTGCTAAACTATGATCAGGAGAGGGATTGTAAATGATGTTTTATAAAAGCTATTTTTAAAATGTCAGGAACTTGTTAACAATGTAAGGAATTGTTTTCACAGTCGATGGACGCTGTTGTAGACTAGAGGATGAGTTGTAATGCCATTAGTGTTAAAATCACTATTATAAATAATCACAGAATTGACAGCAAATGTGTTAAGACTCTATGTTAAAATATAAAGGGTTTGCAGGATAGGAAAAACAAACAGGTCTTATGTTTTCATTTACTGTAATAACATGTATTTGAAGGGAATTGAAATAAATGAAATATATTTATTATATAATAAATATTTAAAACATTTGAAAAGTGAAAAGTGATTTAACACTGTTATTCAGCAAGTGACAATTTCTTTTACAAAAGATTTCTGACAGCAAAAGACAGGTTACACAAAAAGATACAAAAAAGCGTGATTTAAAATAATGCAAAATATTTTTCAGCACCAACTGTCACGCCGTACCTTGTCCATGTGTTCTGTGTTGTGTTTTCATGCCGTTTCCCTCATGTGTCTTCCTCATTTGTAACCCCACCTTCCTCATCAATGATCATTCCTGTCCAGCCGTGTTTGTCCAGGTGTGTGTAATTAGTTCTTGTATAAATTCAGGCCTCATGTCCCATGTCTTTGTCAATTGTTAACGTTGCATGTCTGTTTGTAGTTGTTGCTTTGCTCGTCGCATTTTCCGGTTTCTTTGTTTAATAAATGTCCAAGTTCACAAGGCTTTGCCGTAAAACTGTTATTTTAAAATGTAATGATGTAATAATATTACTGTTACTGTTCATATAAATATATAGATAGTACATTTGACAGACCTCAAACCATTGAAAATTAGTTTATAATAATATTAAAGTAAAAAAAAGTAACTATATTTCTAACGGGTACATTTATTGCCATCTAAATTCAAATTGTAATAAATTTGGTTGTAAAGTCATTAATTTACATGCCTTATTGAATTCGTAGCTCAGACTGTAAGTAGACGAATATTATATCAAAGTTTGAGAAACAATAAGGGAAAAAAACAGTATTACAAACGTTTAAAAAAAAAACATGTTGTACTCCCTAAATCTAAATGTTAAATCAGTGTGCAACCATTTCTTAAAAATCTAATAATGACTCTTCTAGATTCTTCTACGTTGAAACTATGTTTCCTTCTTCCTGCTTTTTAAAATTAAAATAAAGCTCAGTCTTTGAGGTGAGGGTAACTTGCAGAAATATAAAAAAGCCTCAGTGCTTTCAAAAGGACGTCTGAGATTAGAAACAGCTGTGAATAAAAATCTGAAAACATATGCTGCAGTCAATAAAACTACAATCAGCCTCCAAAACTATGGGCACATAAGGAGAGAGAGAAGCCATTCTCACAAAAAATGCAATTAAAAAAAAAGCCAAAACAATTTTTCAACATTTTGGAAACATTCTCCACGTCCTTTTAGAGTCGTTTTAAAACTTTTTAAAAAAGTACAGTAGCTTGCTCTTACCCTGAAGGAGCTCTCTGTGTTTTTCCCAAATGACATTATAACTTCGAATGACTGTATTATGTGCTTTGTGAGACACAAGGCAATACTAAAATAAAAACACACAGCAAAGCTCAAGGGAATCGAGCCACACCACCCAGGAATTACAGAAGAAGGATTGAAGCCAGAAATCAGAACGACCTTTTTAGTTCACGCTATATTCCCTGTGTCTGCCTCATAAAAACAGACCTGAAGGGTGGCCATCTGACATTTATGAGAATGGCTCAATGCTTCTACACACATAACACTTTTCTGAAATGTGCTGGTGATAGCTTTGTTTAGTTTCCTGTCCTGAAACCCACAATCCCTCATTCAAAGAGTTCAAAATCTCTGAAACAAATTACGAAAACACTTTTCCAGAGATTGTATGTGAATGCAGATTAGTTCTATAACTCTGAATCTAAAATTCACTGTTTCAAAAGATGTGTGGCTGTAAAAGGATTATTCACAATGATCTGTTGAATTACGTCAGTAGTCTAATTCTGTAGACCAGCTTTCTTCTTTGAGGTGTTGTCTGACAATGTTGACGGGCTAAATAGACCACCATACGTAATTTATTCTGCAAGCCAGTGGTTGCTTCCTAAAACTCACATTTATTCATCTGAGCTTAGGGAGGAGGGTTGAATAATTTCATAATCCATGCCCTGAATCCAGCAGAACATCAGACACTCTCAGTGTTGGGAGATTTGGTATTGACTCTCTTGTGTCTTGGTTTCATGTTCGGCTTTTGCTTTGTTTTTGTTTTGTTTTTTAATTTCTCTCTGTTGCATCTTCTTAAAAACAAATTCATTAAAAGGGAAGCAAAGTCAGAGTTAATGTTTAAATGACATTCTCTTTAAATGATTGTGGGTTTTTTTATGATTTTAATCAAAGTATGGAAAATGTGGACTTCCTCTTTCTTTCTCTCAGAAGCTTCTGTTGCTGCAGGCAGTAAATGTTTTAACACAGCACTTCTTCACTGGAGGGTCGTGACCTAAAAATGGATCGCAAATCTGTTCTCATAAGGTTGTGGACAGCAGAGCAAATAATGAAAAGCAAATAACCATACAATCATGCATAGTTAGGGTTGAAAAGCAAAGGATTTTTAAAAAAAGAGAGAAAATGTTTTCCTTTTGTGATGCTGACGTCAAAGGAAAAATGACCTGGTGAAAGCATAATAAGGTGCATGCCACCATCCACAGGTTGCTTGTCGTGCTTGAAAATCTTCCTCAAACCCAGAAACTAAACTAATGTTACACAAGGTACCTTTCAGGTGAATTATTGTCTGCTGAGAATCCATCAAAAAACATTTTTATTATTCCACAAGGACATATCAAATTGATGTAATATATATGTAACGTAAAAAATGATTTGTTATAAAAATACTATGTTTCTATTAATCAAAGAAATCTGTTAAAACATTGTATCATGGTTTCCACTAAAAAATATTGTACTGAGTAGCAGTAACTACATATACATTAGCTACAATTAGCTACTGGTTATGGTTTGGCTTAGGGATACTTGCTGTCTGGGAGTCTCAATCATCACGATCACCTGCATCTTCCTTCGCACGTTCCCAGTCACCAGCATTCTGATCCTCTGCACCTATCATCTGCAATCAAGCTCCCCTTCAAATGCACATTCCTTACTTGCACTCACCGGCCAGTCTACCGTTCAAATTGTGGATCCAACCAGACGAAACTCTTTGTGTTTTGTCTCCCCAGAAGTATTGCTGTGCTGTATGTTGTACGTTCCAGACCTCCACCGCTCCTTTGACAACCCGCTCCATTGTATGCCCACTTCATGGACATTCCGCTACTGGCAAGGACCCGGTTCTTTCCACCTCACCCTACCTGGATCTCCCTGATCTCCGTCCTCCCTCCTACCCTTCTGTGTTCCCCCTTGCACTGTAAATAAACCTCATTCTGACTAATTCTTCCGTCTCTCTTCAGTGTGTCATGACATTTGCATGTTATTATGCATAATTTGATTGTTATTATAATTGTAAGTACATGTAACGTAATAACGACACTTTAAAATAAAGTGTTAGGAATAAATAAAAATTTTTAAATAGATATTATGTTTTAAAAAATATATTATTATTGTTTTTAACATAAAAAATATACCCTTTAAAACATATTTCAATTGAATTTAAACCCACTGTGTTTATTGTAAAATTCTGTAAAAGTAAAGAGCAACACTAAAATACTAATATTGAAGTACTAGAATTTAAAACACTGTAAAGGTAATCTATTCAAGTTACCTATAAGTTATTCACAAAAGTTATCCATTTAATTCCATATCTTTAACATGAGCATGTTTTTAACAGTCTAAAACTTCAAGATTAATTAATCAGAAATATCAACACATGGTGATTCAATCTGATATTTTTTTTTCACTTTGCATTTTACAGATGTGCAACACCTGTTAGTTAACGTTAAATAATAATTAGGCTATATATACACTGCACTGAAAATACAAAATGTTGTTTTACTGTAGACAGTGCAGTCACATCAGAGCTTCAGTTAATTCCTTGCTGTACGTTCAGCTCAGAGTTGATCTGATGTGAAACACATAAGGTAAATGTCATCTCCACAATAAGTTAAAATGATTCACGCGCAGGTTACTGGTATGAAATAAATTTAATCTGAATGCTTTTGTTAGAATTCTTTCATTTAAAATGGCTTACCCGATTATGAAGGCAGCCTATTCAGAGTCCTTATGGAGTTTGAGCTGATGAGCTACAAATTAAACTTGCCATATAACAATGACCTCATTTTTCATGCTCTTTTGCTGGTTTATGGGTCTGCATTAGAAATTATTCATTTTCTTTCTTTTACCATAACACTTCGATTGTGCCATTTTGTTAGTTTGAGAAGAAACGTTTCTAAGTATGTTCACTTTTCTTGAAGAGGAAAAGTCACTAAGTCAAACAGACTCGAAGAGGTAGTTTACAGAGTTCATGGAAGTGAAAGGTTGAGAGGACAAATGGCTTTTTATGTGAAAAAGTGGCCAGAGCTCTCAGGGGGAAAAAGAGAACAGAGGATGTCTTACACATTATTCTCTGCTCAAACAGACACAAATCCTTCATCTGGGTGCTCATTGTCTTCATCCAGTCTCTGGAATTGTCTTCATCCAGTCTCTTTTACCATTCTAAGTAGGCTAAATACAATCCAAATCTCTAAACAGATTTTTTTTTTCATAATTAATTTTTTAGAATACATTTTAGGGGCGGAGGACGCAGATGAACAGTAACAACATGAACACTTAAATGCAAGATTTCAAAGTCATTCCTCTTGAGCTTTCTTCTCTCAGATATTGGTAAAGTTTTAATATAATGCACATTATGCTCAATATGAGAAATATAAGTGAAAAGAGGTTTAATCTAGTAATATGATTGATCTCTATAGCACTAAACACCACAATTTAACACAAAACTGCAGGTAACACCAAAACATCACTACAAAGCCCATATTTATAATTAAACCATTACAACTACTAGTTCTCATAAAACCCTTCCTCTAGATGTACTTTGTTGACAACAAATTTGTTGACAGTTTGCTCAACATCTGAAAAGATTTTGAGAATTTAGCCTTACTTTTTCAACAGTGAATGGGTGCCGTCAGAATGAGAGAGGGTCTTTTTCAGCTACATTTTTAGCCAAAACATACAAACCATGCATGATTATTTTATATATTTTTAAACAGACATGTACATCCATCTTTGTCACATACTATTGTAGCACAGTTTTTGCTGAACACAAAAAAATAAAAATACATATTGACCAATATTGTGTTGTATGTAGCTGAAATAAGCTCAAATATCAGGGCATGTCAAAACATCTTAAGGACCCCAAAACTTAAACTGTAAACCTTAACTTAAACTGATGTATCAAACCAAAATAAGTTTTGGTTGTTGTTGTTTTTTTCTTGGTGAACTATTAATATATATTTTTAGATAAAAGTGTAGACACTCTCTGAACAAATTACAAAGCATGCACACATATACCTCTTCTACAGTAACTGACATTCTTTAAATAACAAGACACTGACATTAATAATAATAATAAAATCCATATATATATATATATATATATATAATTCAAAAAGCATTTTATTATTTTCACAAAATTTACTTTGAGCCCAAAACATCTTTTCAATATCTGCACTTTTGTCCTGTGCCTCAAGAACTACTGGAAAGTTCAATCTTAAATGAGTGACCTTATCATCTTTATACTGCACTAAGTGAACGGACAGGAAAAGAGAGATAGTAAGGCTGTGTGTGAGAGAGAGGTGGACTGGGATAGGGTGGTAGATAGAAAGAGAGAGAGGGAATGGAGTGGGAGGGCCAGAATTACCATGGAATAAATAACTGGGCTGCCAGCAGATAACAGACCAATTCAATCTCTCTTTCTCACCCGCTGGCGTAAAGCAAAACAGAACATGGGATGCCTTCCAACGTCACCGCAGTAAAAAGCTCTCAGTTTCCTCTCTTTTGCTCACTCTGCTTCTTGTTGACAAGCCACATCTTTTTCACATTGGCTTTACATATTAACAAAGTCATCTTTGTGAGGGTGTCATGATTTCCATTTATATACATACACTCTCATCTGGCTCCGGTCCTTCAACAGTTTGGTAACATCACAGAAACCTCAACAAAGCATCTAAAAAAACTGTTACACATTCTCCAGATTTACTCCAAACACAGAGTAACAATCAAAATGCTAGAAAGAAAAGGTTGCCATTTACTCGTCTAGTAAAGCCAATAATTCTGTTACAAACACAAAATCTAGTGTTATAATGGGAACTTGGTGTCAAAGGAATAGTTCATCAAACTGAGATAAAAAAAAAACAACGCAATAATCTACAGGTAATTCATACCATGTCTTTTAAAGTGAAAAGCTAGTGTCTTTAATAAGAATTAAAAAAAATAAATCATTAAGGTGTTTTTAACTTTATATCCATAACATTGTTTTCTGCAATGAAAAAGTAGTGTTGCCTAAATCAGGAAAAAAATATTCACAATTAACACACCATTTACAAGTGTAAACTTTTTTAAACAAATATGTTGGATTTTGATGTGTGACTACAAGGAATGGGCTTTTTCACTGAAGGAAGTGTTATGAGCTGGTTATTATTAGCCAGACATTACGGTTCAGGTCACAACACCTTAATGATAGATTTGTTTTTCACAAACATACAACTTTTCGCTTCTCTGGATCTTACTTGTGGATTACTGTCATGTTTTTTTCAGCTGTTTGGACTCTCATTCTGGTGGCACCCATTCACTGCAGATGGTTCATTGGTGAGTGATGTAAACAAACAAAACAGAAACAAAGTCTTAAACATCTTGGATGGCCTGAGTGAACACATTTTCAGCAAATTTTCATGTTTGGGTGAACTATACCTTTAAATTTGAATGGTTAATGTACAGTCACCATGGGGCATATGAAGGCCGGTGGCCCTCGAGATGCATTGCTCGGCCATCCAGATGCATTGAAGAATAAGACAGCACTCAAGCATTAAGCCATTCATCCCGTTTACGAATCCGCCCCATAATTTATGACTGCTGCATATGAAACCTGTGCAGCATTTTCTGAGTGCACACGCTATAGTGCTTGGTAAATCATCATGACTGCAAACAGAGGACACTGTGTACAAGTCATCAGAACTATGCTCCAGCCGATGAGTGAAACTTAGCAGAACACAATCTCATATTAAACAGCTTACATACATTATGTACCGTTGTTGAGTCAAACGCTGGAAGTTACAACACTATAAACATTTTTTATCGCAAAACAAGAATGCATGCAATCTGGAGCACTACTGAGGTTGGGGCAGTTTTATTTTAAAAGCCTGACTGATGTCTTTTCATGCATATTCTGTGACAGGTTGCTCTTATGTCACCCTCAGGATATATTGTGATGGACATATGACTGTGATAATCAGGAGGTGCGTCAATCTGACTGAGACTGTGCAGTTTCTGAGACAGGTGCAAAGTGGGAAATATGACCAGCAAAATGACAAAGCAATTACAGAAATGTGACCTATTTCCTCTTCCAGACATACGCTGAAACAAGAGCAACATGTTATTCAAACGCAGTACATCTGACATCCCTTTACACTTCCAACAAGCCATGTATTTGTTCGTCAGCTTAATTGAGCAGAAAACACAAAAAGCTGTGACTGATGAGGCCGTCGATTTATATTAAGTGACTGCCATTGTATGCTTTGTCATTTGTTGTGGGAAATAGTGGGACCTGTCCTATTTTTATCATGCCCAACTTAATCATATCATGAAATAAATTCTGGTATACTAGCCACTGATGTACCTCACAATGGTTAGTCAATAAGTAGTTAAAATAATTAGCAAACATTTGTGCTGTCAAATGAATAATTGCAATTAATCACATCCTATGTAATATACAGTGAGGGCAAGAAATACTTGATCACCCTGTGATTTTGTAAGTTCTCTTACTTAGAAATCATGGAGGGGTCTATAATTTTCAGCATATGTGCATGAGACCACTGTGAGAGACAGAATCTAAAAAGAAAAATAACATTGTATGATTTTTTTACAATTTATTTGGGAATTACTGTGTCAAATAAGTATTATATAAGTAATATATATGTGTATTGTGTGTATTTATTTTGTATATAAATACACACATACTGTATATATTATTATATATTTTTATAAACATATTTTTTTCTTAAATATATACAGTACATGCATGTATGTGCATTTTTATATACATCATATACACAGTGTCATGGATCGCGCCTCTGTGGCCCTCTCTGAAGGACAGCAGCGGGAACCATCCCCAGAATATTAGTTTCCACC
>JAUMHI010000252.1:2351097-2361311 GCA_032359435.1 Enteromius unitaeniatus | reverse complement strand
ACCTAGTTTCTTTTGATTGTGTATGCTGTTCAGGTGTGTCTGTAATTAGTGTTCATTGTAGTGTCTATTTAAGTTGCTTTCTGTCTTTCAGTATTCGCTGAGGTCCTAGACTCAACTTCCAATGAGTTACAGGTCAGACATCATCAGAATCAAAGCTGGCAGTTTCAAAATGGGTTCAGTCAATCATAAATTATCTCTCCAGAGCTCCTGAAGCTTTTCTCTTACAGGTGTATCTGAGGAAACCGTATGGTCTTCAACACATGTTCCTTAATAATGTAAAATGCACAAGAAGAAATGGTTTGTGTTGTACAGTATGTAGGAATGGGAATTGGGAAGAATTTAATGATTTATATTACAATTATTCAGTTCCACAATTGTAGAGTAAAGCAGGCTACATGCAATTACTATGCAAGTTAATGGTGACCCAAAGCATCCTGGTTGCTTTCTTCAAAATATTTTTATTTGTGTAGAACAAAGAAATTATACAGATTTACTCAAGGGTGAGTAAATGATGACAGAAATTAATTTTTTGGATGAACAATTCCTTTCATGTACAATGTTTTGTTATATACAAAATGCATAATCTACATTTTTATATGCATATGCTGTCATATAAACAACAATACAAACCTGGGTTGTTAGAAGTGTTCATTTCCTTCATTTTCTTTTCCTAAATTTCCTAAATAATCAGCCCAAGATGGCCTAAATGAGGCGATCTCAGCCAGATTTAAAACAAACTCTGAAGTGTTTTGATTATGGTGAGAAAGCAATCTATCCCAACAAATCAAGCTGTATCATAATCCATAAAGCGATATGCGTTACGTAAAAAGCTGCAGTGTTCACATTACAGTTGAAAACCAAAGACAGCCTCTTCATCTTAAACTATTGTGTAATTTCTCTTCTCCGAAACAGGTGCATTACAAGAATGTTGTCCCGAAAGAAGACTCGATTCCCGCTCTAACTGACTTACCAGTTTGAGCGGGAATAAAGGCTTTGTCAGGACAGCATTCTTGAAATGATGCCTATGTTCACAATAAGCCCGCAGAGCTAACTTCTTGATGGATGAAGCTATGAAAAACAGGTGTACTCTGACCAATGAGAGGATAGTTTTATTCATATAACACATAAACACATTTCGGTTCTTTTTGAAATGTTGCCTTGTGAAAGCGAAACTGAACCAAGATGATAATGCAAGTCCCCGTTTTATGGAAAAAAACAAACAATACACAGGTTTAAAAAGGTCCTTGTTGTATGGGTATAATTCAAAGAAATACTTAAAGAATCGGTTTATTAAGTATTGTTCTGGGATGGGACTACAAAGTGAAAGGAACAGTTTGTTTTACAACCATGAATTCTGGCGTCTGAAAGTCTGGTATTAGAACCATTTTAGTGGATAAGAACTATATAATCATATAATCATTTATAAAAAAAACGAAAAATCGTTAATTGCAAACCCTGCTCAAAATAACTATTTTTGGTAATTCTTTGAATACTAATTAACACAAGTAAATATGATACATTTTGTAATGTCAGTAATACTTTTCCATATTTCTGCCGCAACTATGGATAGTAAAATTTGTGTGTTTTAGTGTTAGTGTTTAATTTAGTGTCATTTTACACTTTTGGAAACGTATTTATGTCTTGCACAATTCAATTTCTTTCAGTCATTCCGTCCATCATTCATTCTTAGTGAATTCCATATGAAAGCTGCATGAATCCGACAATTTCTGCAAAAAGAAAAGCAATAAAATTGCCTGTGCTTGTAAGAGCCAAATGTTCAGATTCTTCTTTACATTGCATTGTACATTCTGCCAGTTGCTCTCTTTCTTTGTGACCTATAAAACATTAAGGGCAAACAGGACAGATCGATAGTGTTTTATATGTTTTCACCTCAGCAGGACACCCCACGGTGCAGAAAATACTTTTTCTAATTAGACTTAGACCCTTAATGGCTCTGATTTTGGCCTGAGAAAAGACAGAACGGTGCCAGTCTAATTGTCCGGTGATGCAATGTTTTAATTAGATAAGTTAACAGTCAGGCAGTATTCTCCACCGGCGTCCCCATCATTAACTATATTCATTATCCCTACGGCTGCAGTGGCGATTGATCATGACAGATCACACAGGAGAGACTCAGGTCGGAATCCAATAAGATCCAACGTCCTGAACCAGAGGAGCAGAATTAAACGACTGTTAGAGCAGACGAAGGAAGACTGATAATGCACAACAGCCAGCGACCCCAGATAAACTGAGCTCGCTTTAACAGATTTACATGATAGCTCATCTAAATACTTCTGCGGCTCTGAGATGCTATCATATCCTATCAAAACACTTTATGCCAAAATATTTTATCTGCAGGGAAAAGATCAAAGCTCTTAATCATAATGTCAGTATTTAAAGGATAAAAATGGTGTTGTTTTTGTTTATTTATGTTATTTATGTACTTTTGAAGTGTGCTGAAATCTTAATGTTACTTTCCTCTCAGGCAAACCAATCCATCTTTTTGATCCGTAAATCATAAGAACTCTATTTTAATTATGCATTATGAATAATGCTGGTAAACGACAGCATATTCAGGTTCAGTGTGTATTATTTTTATGATTGATGTTTGGATTCAATGCTGAGGTCAATACAGCCACTTCACTTTGGATTGTAGGTAAATTGGGTTTCTAACGAGCCCAATAAACCAATTAGGAGATTTCATGCTAAAGCACACGTGTCAATAAGCAATTAATGAAGACAGAGGAGGAGACAGAAACAAAGCAACAGGTGCCACATACAATATTGCAAACTCTTTAATTATTTCGAGAGGAATTGAAGGGTGCTGAATAAACAAATGCAGTTGCTAAATGTTAACTTAGATTCGCAGCAAAAAAGGCAGAAGTGAGAGACAAAGAACCTGAATTAAAAAACACAAGTTAATAGTTATGGTTAAAACTTAAAGTAATAAACCTATAATAGCATGTATGCCCCCTCATTAACAACTCAATTAACAACCATTCTATATTTAATGTCATGTGTGAGACTCTCTGAAATGCTACCTTGCATTGAGATAAGTGTTCTGAATCACAGCTCCTAGCCTGATGTTGACAGTTACTGATGTTGTTGTTACAGTTCTCAATGTTCTGGATGGTGCCTTTAATGTTCTTGTTAAAACCTTACTTGTTTTAAATGTGGTAAAAACTGCTCGTCTGTGTTTAAGATAAAAATACAGAGGGCTTCAGGTAAGGGAAAAGATTACAGGCAATTGTTTTCAGTTTGAGAAAAGATGTGTGTATATATATAATCAACCGAATCAATGGAGGCTCCTGGCTCCTGGTTGCTCTAAAGTATTGGCCGAATGAATCGATGGGAGCTGCTTATGCACTGCATTGAGCTTTAATCAGGCTGTCCAGCTGTATTCAATAGTCGCTGTCTGCTAATAAAAATGCTGCAGATGAATCTCTGTGACAGAAAAGTATTAACAAGGTTAGGCATAATATTGAAGGAACAGAGCTGTTACCTTTTTGTAATTATAAAAATGATTTTGGCCTGATAGAAGCATTTAGCCATTATTTCTCACTCTTGTGTTATTCTGAACTTGACTTTTACGAGTCTGTGAAACACAAATAGATTATTGTTAATAATGAGCTTCTGTTTTTATTACGCAGTCACGATTATTGGTTACTGTAGCTTCTCAAAAACATTTTTTGTTGCACAGAAAAAATAAATATATGGATTTGTATGTAAGCCCTGAATAAAAAAACAACAACAAAAAAGCACAACTGCGAATTTTATCTCGCAGATCTGACATTTTTCTTGCAATTTCAAGTTTATACTCACACACGCAAAATTTTGACGTGTTTTCTCTGAATTGTGAGATATATACTCGCAACTGTGAGCTATAAAGTCAAAATTGAGGGGTTTTCCCCTCAAAATTAGACTTGATAACTCGCAATTGTGAGTTTATATCTCACAAGTCAAACAAGGCTTAGACTAAAATGTAAATTTGAGTTGTTCCAACTGAAAGAAACTTGCACTGACTGATCTTAAAATATGTTAGGGCTTTTATTTTGTATTAAGATGCACACTATTAATGTAAGGCATGTTTATAAAAAAAAATACTTAATGCTGGTTTAGGCTATGCCGTGTCTATAAAACCAGCCTATATCACACAATTCTGAGTTATAAAGTCAGAACTCTGAGATATAAAGTCTTTATACTTTATAACTCGCAATTGCAAGTTTATATTTCACAATTCAGAAAAAATATCAGAACTGTGAGCTAAAAAGTCAAGGCAATACTTTCCATAAAGTCTGTATTAATAATACATTGTAAGGGCATTCTTAAGCCATTATAATAAATGCATAATGATGCAACAAAAAAAAAAGTATAACATGTTAAAACATCTCATGAAAAACTATAAAAACAATTACGATACATTATAATATTTACAAACTTTTAAGAGTATGATTATTTCTAACACATAATTACATCTACTTCATTTGTAATGTGTCATGTTCAGCTGGATGTGCCAGTCCGCTGATGGCACTTCAGCTCCAGCATACTGTGTGTGTATGTTTTGTGTCTGTTGTCATTCATGGAGTCTTGTCACCGCCCATCTCATCTGTTGTCACAGTTCCCCATTGATGTCTCCGCCCCCCTTTTATGTTGCCATAGCCACTCATGTCTAGTCTCCACCCTCTGCCCTAGTTTGCAGTGTATAAAGCCTCTTTATGTTTGAGTGTTTGTCACGGATCATTGTTTATGAGTATTTCCGTCATCCCCGTGTGATTTCATTCGTGTTCTCTTTCCTAGTGTTCTCTGTTGGATTTATCATTGCCGAAGTTTTGCCTGTACCTGGATATTCTCTTTGTCTCGCCCTTAGGACTGATTTACGGTATCTTGCCTTTGCTGTACTACGTTTCTGCCTCTGTCTATGACTCCACTGATTCAGTTTGCCAGAGCTCGACTGTGTCTGCCTGACCCTGAGTATGAATAAACATTGTTTGCATTTGAACTATATCTTGGCATTACTTAAGATCTGCACAAGACCTTACAACATGTGAGTGGTCAGGTGCTGAGTGTAATATAAATGTGTCATATTACACATTTATCTGATCTGATATCTGACCTATAGCTGTTTGAGAATTTTTTTTTTTTTTAATCATTTTTATTATTATTTATAAGTGGTCCACCTTAAGTAAATTTAACATAAGTAAAATGGCAAGATATGAGACTACGAGAAATATAATCCATTGTTACTTAAGTGGATGAAATCATGTACATTGTGTGTTATTAATTATCATATTCTTATAAATAAGTAAATATTATAACACATTAAAATTGTTCATATGAATATTCATGAGATGACACAACATATTATAAAGTTATTTATAATACATTATGCATTCATTATAATGCCTTAAGAATACCCTTATAATGTATTAGAAATACAGGCTTCATAGAAAGTGTTGAGACGACACAAGGTAGAATAAATAATGACAGTTTGATTTTTGTGTGAACTTTTCATTTAAATGATCTGCCACTGTCTTTACTCGTAAGCTTCCTTCCCACTACAGAGCCTTTTCATAAATTGCTGTGTCAATAAAACTGACTGTATCTTGGAAAGAGACTGTAACACATTCATTAAATTGCAGAAAAGCAGAGCAAGACCGTGCTACGTGACCAGAAATGGCTAATGTGAGTCAGTGGGTTGGTATGCACGCATTTTATACTTTGTTCATTTCTTGTTCTGAATACGAATGTGATCGGAAGCTGTCACAGAAATGCATGAAACAGATCGTTGGCATTCATGAAGCAGAAATTAACAGTGTTAGTAAATGTTCAACAATGTGAGGATCTCTACTTTTCATGGTTTGTTACCACATCCAAAGTGTAACCATCTTTGCTTGTCAACATTAATCAATGTTCTGACAGTGTAGGCTTTTTAAGATTATATAAAAAACATATTCAGTAATGGGGGCATCTGTTTATTTTCTCTGCAGAGTAAATGATGTGTTTTGTTTTTACATGGTATTGTTGGGAGAAAAGTCAAAATATCAAAATATAATATTAATCTAAGACAGGGTTATGATAGTTTACTAAAACTAAAACCATTATATGGTTTTATTTCATGAAATAAAATAAACCTTATCTGAAATAAAATAAAAGACCTCAATAAATGATTTTATTTCAGCTAGCTCTCAAGGCAACATTTCACATTTAGTTTAACTAAATTCTTTTTTTTTTGTTTTTGTTGTCATTCTCTCACATCTGTTTTTGCCTTGTTTGAAATTCTGCCCCTTTGGGCATTCCGTTGGGTTAATGTATGTTAAAGTATGCACAACAAGAAACCACTCAGGGTGAAGACCCGCCCTGCAGCACCAAACTGATTGGCAGTCCCCCTTGTGGGGTGGGACAAAATTCCACAGGTTAAAACATGCGTGTGCATAACTACATGTGCGGAAAGATGTGAGAAAACCATCTCATTAAAGTGTTAACCTGCGTGCATCTTCTCTAAAACAAAGATCGCATCAAGAAGGAAAGGCAACGGCAAACAGGTGGAGGAAACCCAGAGCAGCCTGATCAACTGACCATGCCACGTCGCATCACATCTATGCACTTCTCCTTCTTCCAAGGACTCATTGAAACAGACCATTCTAAAATGCTGAACTCCAAAGTGAAACCAACTTGCAGACTAACTCCTTAGAACGACTCGACCAATCCTGTACAGACCTCGTGGACGTCAGGAAGACAACCAACCAGACTGCCGAGACTTCATCAGCCTCAGTTCAGAGCGGTAACACAAACCTAATCTTTCTTGCTGAATGGTGCAGCTAAAGTTAAGCTAAGACCTCTGCTTGGTGAATTCTCTTGGGTCGTGGTTCTGGAAACTAGTAGCAAGTACTTTGGAGTTTTAGTGAACCTTTACTTTTCATCCTTGTGTGAATGTGTGTGTGTGTGTGTCTTTACGTATTTCTAGGTTGGTGTTTTGTACAGTGGAATAGTTCAATAATAAATTGTGTTTCATTATTAAGGATCGTTGTCTTGTGTATTGTGTTTTGTAAAGTCAAATAATTTTGCCCAGATCTTAAGCTACTTTGCTTTTACAAATAAAGAAACACTAGGGGTTGTATTAGTTTGCTGATCACGAATTAAGGCAAACTGTTAAAATTCCAGCCCGCCTATTCCAGATCCAGTTCCTGAAGTTCAGCCAGGAGTGTCAATCCAGTCTCCCAAAGATTCCAGTCAGCCTATTCCAGATCCAATTCCTGAAGTTCAGCCAGAAGTGCTGATCGAGTCTCCTGCAGATTCCAGTCCACCTATTCCAAATCCAGTTCCTGAAGTTCAGTCAGGAGTGCCGATCCAGTCACAGTCAGTGCACAAGATGGCTGCCACATCTGAGTCACTGCTCAAGATGGCCACCCTGCCTCAGTCTAAGTCAGAAGTCAAGATGGCTGTCGACCCTCAGGTGGTTCTGCTGGTGGTTGCACGACCACTAGTGGTTTTGGGGAAAACCCAAGCCTTTCTGGTGGTTCCACCGGTGGCTGCACAAAGCCCCGAGGTGTCGGTTGAGGTCGCCGTTCCTGTCACAGAGGTTCTGCCAGTGACTGCACGATCTCCGGTAATGTTGACATTAGCCGTGGATTTTCCAGAAATTCCGCTGGTGGCTGTACAACCTCTGTGTCCGAATCACGGTCAGGTGAACCGTTTGTAATCCCTGCGGTGTACAGTCCTGGTTGGGTTCCAGCACTGAATCATGGTCAGGGGAACAGTTGTCAGGTTCAGTGCATGTATCACGTTCAGCAGAACCGTTGTCAGGTCTGGTGTCTGAATCGCGGTCAGGAGAACCATTTGAAATCCATGCGGTGTTCAGTCTGCAACTGTCAGGTCCTAACCCCGAATCAGGTCAGTGGAACCATTGTCAGGTTCAGTGTCCGAATCACGGTCAGGAGAACCGTTGCCAGGTCTGGTGTCCAAACTTCGGCCAGAGAGATTCCTTGACCACTCCTCCTCGACAACACCCGATGACCCAGGGTTGGACAGGAGGGAGGCATTCCCAAGAATATAAAATAAGTTTTATCATTCTTTTTTTGTTTTAGTGGTCACAATTTATTTCTCACAATTAACAAACTTACAACTACAACCTCAATAAACTAATTTACTGCTTAGTTCATTAATTTACTGCTTAGTAATGCTAGATTTAGGTATATGATAGGGATGTAGTATATGTGCTTTTTAAGTAACAATATGTTAATAATAGGCATGCTAATAAGCTTAATAGTTAATCATGAGAATTAGGGCCTATATTAAAGTGTTACCATTTTAATATTTTTTTAAGTTAAAGTGTGTTTTTAAAAAAAATTTTAGTAACCCTCCAGCTGACCATATTATTTAGACTATTGCATCTGAACTCTTTATTTCTACCTCTATAATAGTTTGACCCATACCCTAAAACCTCCATTTCAGTGCTTCCTCTTCATCCAAACACTTTAAGATCAGCATGTTTGATGTAACATACTGACACTGTCCCCTAACACAGAAGTGCCAGATCATCGGTTTTGATGAGCTGCGACTGATTTAGACGAAAGATATAATGATTATCTGTCCCTCAACAGCAAAAGAAATGTTTTAAAACTCAATTTTCTCACTTTCAATTACCGGCCCATGAAGGGGAGGCAGAGAGGGGTTTGAAGAAATGAGCCGTGTGACTTCAGTCCACTGCAGAACTGTCTGAGTGAGTGAATGAGGTACTTAGCCTCAGTGAGCCTCTCATTCTCAAGGCTCATTTTCAGCATTATTTTACGTTAACAAATGATGGCTTCATGAATATTTATATTTGATCAATTTAGCCAAAAATGAGGAGTAGGCTAATTTATCGCAAAGGCACACATTTTATAAATTTCTATCTTAACTGTTCAATACATTAGTCCCACAAAAGTAATTTCATATAGAGGGTAGATTGTGAAAAATGATGCATAATATTCAGTTGCCATGCACAATGTGATTGCGGCTATAAGCAATGGGGTTTTAAAGATTTTTGAAAATATAAAATGGAGTATTCCATTATTAAAATTTCTTTTGAGGTCTGGTTTTGCCAAAGGCAGATTGCAAATGTTCATGAGCAATCATGAAACCTAAACCCATCTGTGACATCACATCCTTTCTGTGTGGGCCTTTTATCAGGTGCTTGGCTTTGCTGTCAGTTATCAGTTTTCTATAAGCCTGTATGTATATGTATATATCGTTTTTTTCTTTTCTTTATTATTTGGATCTGTTTCCTCTCCTTCTCATCTTTTGAGTTTACATGGCATAATGTAGGACACTGGCCGCCAGAAGCAATATCTCTCCTTGGAACACTTGTGAGTGTGAATGGGGAGGATCTATTTCAGGAAGTGGGTTAATGGTAAAAAGAAGTAGATTAATTTTTATGAATAAACAGCATTATTTGTGTCATAAGCTGTGTCCAAGTTCCTGTACTGAATTGGATGGTTCTTGACCGCTGATGAAGTACATTTGTTCTGCAGGTGTATAGCACTAATACATTTCCTGATATACTACATTTGCCATATTGCAAGCAGCACCTTTTGAAAGTATGTTTTTTCTACTTAAAAAGTCATGTTTAATTCATTGCAATTGTTTTGAACATTTATTAGCAATTTCTGAGTGAAAACAATAAACCCATTTTTTGAGTATACAGGTCCTTTTAAAAAAAAAATTTTTATTGTGAAGTTCATTATTTTCTGTAATGTACTGATAAAAATTAGACTTTCAGATATTTTAGATTCATTACACACAACCGAAGTAGTTTCAAGCTTTTTATTGTTTTAATATTGATGATTTTGGCATACAGTTCACGAAAACCCAAAATTCCAAATCTCAAAAAATTAGCATATTTCATCCGACCAATAAAAGAAAAGTGTTTTTAATACAAAAAAGGGCAACCTTCAAATAATTATGTTCAGTTATGCACTCAATACTTGGTTGGGAATCTTTTTGCAGAAATGACTGCTTCAATGCGGTGTGGCAATCAGCCTGTGGCACTGCTGAGGTGTTATGGACGTCGAGGATGCTTCGATAGCGGCCTTAAGCTCATCCAAAGTGTTGGGTCTTGTGTCTCTCACCTTTCTCTTCACAATATCCCACAGATTCTCCTTCAGGTCAGGAGAGTTGGCAGGCCAATTGAGCACAGTAATACCATGGTCAGTAAACCATTTACCAGTGGTTTTGGC
>JAUMHI010000252.1:2330108-2342756 GCA_032359435.1 Enteromius unitaeniatus | reverse complement strand
TGGCAGCCATTTTGGAAAGACAGATCTTCTGTTTCATTGGATGAACCCCAACAAATCACATATCACTGGAAATGCCAGGATGTCCTTTACATAGCACAAGAGGTTTTATTCATATAAACTGCTTAGTTTTTTAAATACAGCTGTGAAACAGTTGTCCTGTACAGAGGAGAAAAATGCATTGCTGGGTCTCAGGAGGATAAAGAGCTAGCCACATTTGCACGGGAATGATTAAATGTATGCGGAATACCTGTAGTCCCGTGTGGACGTTCAGACTGTGTGATTGACAGGAGACGGATACGAGGAGAGAGCGAGACGGAGCACGTGTATATTCATGCGCCGCAACATAGTACTTAAATGTTGGCCTAAAGCAGCTATATGTACATTTTTCTTTGTTCAAAAGTTGTGAAATGTATATGATGAGCTCGTACATCATGAATTCTGCTTTCAAGCCGCCAATCTCTCTTATCCCGAAGCTCTACGGTCCCTTTATAATAAGTGCTTATATTCAAACTATTTTATCCTGGTAAGGTCGTCGCCGCTGCGGAGTAATACATGCGTACGTGAATCCCATAGACATAAACATGGAGAAGTAGCTCCGGTAAGAAGGTTCTTCGTCAGCTTTTCCTGGTTTAGATATCGCTGCTTTTATTGGTCCGTTTACGATTGGATATCTTTATTGGCCACTGAAATGTATGGAATGATATCCATATATAATTGCAAAGTGCATTTGCGAAAGCGTTTTCCATATGTGGACGCATAAACTGTGACATAATTCAAATGCAATTGCAAATATTGCATTATCATTTGCTTTTCCGCTTTCGAGGACGAACACTGACTGGCACATTTCAAATGAAAAAGCAAAGTCCATTTGCAGTTGCATTTCCAATGTCTTATAAGTTATGAGTCTGTCATATTTAAATAGCAAAATCAATTAGCACGTCTGCTTTTTCACTCTTTTTGCATTTGAATTTCCGATGCATTACGCGGAAACTTGTCAAAAAGCGTGAGGGGTGGATATTTACTGTGGGGCGTGATTGTGACGTCACTCGCCTTCGACGACCAAGAGGGAGTAATTTGAATAATGGAGGTGATCTGTGAAATTGTGAAGGAACTTATGATGCTAGCGCAGCAAGTTGACGATAGTTCATACTCTGCAATTGCAATTGCATTTGAATTATGTCACAGTTTATGCATCCACATATGGAAAACGCAATTGCAAATGCAATTTTTCTGTGATGGACAGAGTGAATGAGCAATTACCAGTGTTGGGAGTAATGCATTACAAAAGTAATACATTACAGTAATATATTACTTTTTGCTGTAACGCAGTAGTGTAAGGCATTACTAAGTTTCAGTATATTTTACTCGGTACATGTTCAGTAATGCTTGCGTTACAACACACTTTTATCTGAAATTTTTATTGTTCAGAAAACAGCAAGACATTAAGGTATAAAAAAGGACGCAAGTCAGCTCTATTTTCTGTTCGTGGTCAGTTATTATCCATGTGTGCTGTACATTTGTAAATGAATACTAAAGGACAGCTTCTAATATATACAGTAGCCTATGTGTAGAGCGATTTATTTAATTCATCTTGCTATCGCTGGGGTATACTTGTATATGTGTGCCGTGGTCAAGTGAAGCGTATTTAGGGCAGGTTTTACAGGAGTGTCGCGAGGCTACTGGCCCAACAGTGGAAAGAGTGGCATGATTTCGTCCTCTGTGTTCCAGGTCTGTCCGGCTCACACTGGCCAGTGATCCGAGCCCGTCTTTTTTTCCTTCAACCAAGCTTATACTGTTTCATCTAATAAAATAGTTCAGTTTTGTGTGTAATGGCAAAATAATTATATTTCGTATAGTATTGTTGTTGTTAAGTTAATTTAGCAAAATGTTTGGAGCTGATCATAGACTATGTTTGATCAATTTAACCTTTTCAAATCATCACAACTTGCCTAAAATGCAATAAAAACATTTCAAGCATATAACAATGTTTAAACGTTAAAGGACCTCCAGTGGAAACTAAATGACTAACGCCGTCATTTTAATCAGAGTATTACATCATTCAGAACAGTAAAGGGTCTACATTTATTTGGATGCACTGACAATATCTTAAACAGGAGCGCTTCACAAAAATTAACCGAAACTCAGCGAAAAAAGACATAAAAACAAAAAGCTTTAAATGGCCGCTTAACAAAACAAAGCAAAAAAAAAAAATTGAACACAAAACCTCTTTCATTATAATTTTAATAAAATTGACTTAAGGTGCTTCAGAGGAGATGGCGAATCAGGAAAGTTATCTTTGTGACACGGCCTCAGAAAGCACTAAATAATTTAAATATCTTCCTACCATATTCCTCGGTCATATTCGTGGTAATTTGGCTACTTTTGCTGATGCTGTGACAAACTTTAGTGTATTGCGTGTATTTAAATGCAGAACTCTTCAGCTGCGCTGACGTCACGTTCTCAATTTTGCCATGTAACGCATTACAATTTTCATTCAGTAATATTGTAATATAAGTAATTACTTTTAAACAGTAACAAGTAATATATCATGTATTAAAGTTTGGAAGTAACTTGAACAACACTGGCAATTACACAAATAAATCACAGGATATTACGCTCTACTGTGCCACATTGGCTCAAATTAAAACCTCTGCCCTCTTTCGCCTCCAGAACTGATGTAAATAAGCCGAGTACAATGGATCCAACAAGTAAATGTGTCACACTTATTTCTAAAAGCAGTATCCAGGCTCTTAATACACATAAAGAGAGAAGGTGTTCACATTAGACTATAGTAGCTACAGAAAATTTGGTTAATCATTATAAACTGTGTTTTCTGTCATCTCATGACAGAATGGCATCTCATACTTTTGATTGCATGTGATGCTTGCTAAATATATTTTGTCAATTATGGTGACAAATTACTCAGCGGGTATGCCACAAAGTCATCTCATCATTATTCTTGGTTGATCTTATTGAAGTGTCATCAGGTTGATGACTTCAATAAGACTTTCTGAGTAATTCATGTGAAAAGATTCAGGAAAATGTCCACCCACGAGTCTGCCCTCTGCCTGGAAATTATAGACCTTAGACACATGAACTTGAGCCATGAAAATGTGTGGAAAGACTGTAGGAGTTTGGGGGAAATGCTTTTTCTGAATGTGAAAGTGCATGCCCAGAGCAAAATTGCTCAGAGGATGTTCTTTCATATCTCAGGAGACTTAAATGACCTCTCAATTTTCATATCAATCAAAAAATAAAGGGTGTTGGGAGTGACCTCCACTCGTGCTTTTGATGAGAGTTCATATCGAAATCTCTCACTGATGATTGCAGACCTTGATATCTAAAACTCTAGAGGAGACTCGTGCAAAGTCACTGGGGTATATCACTCAAGAGAAAAATCTGAGAAGCAGGAGAATTAAGAATTAATCTAAAAGAGTCTAAAAGAGATTGAGACATTAAAGAGATCTGCTTCGTGATTTTTTATTATCTGTGAATTCTGCATACAACTATTGAATGATCTTTAAATTGATAGCAATTTGCAGCGGCAAAACAACCAGAAACTTATTTCAAATGAAAATATGAAAGTTATATAAAGCAATAGTTCACAGAAAAAAGAAAATTCTGTTATTTACTCTCCTTCAAGTGGTTCCAAATCTTTGAATTTATTTGTTTTATCTACAAGCAACAAAGGAGGATATTTTGAAGAAAGTAACCAGGCTGATACCCAAAACATTTTTGTTTGAACTATTCCTTTAAGCACAATCTGTCTTTGTGCAAACAGTATTAAAATGCTAATACAACCAATGGTTGTGAAGATAACAGAGCTCTCATGATTAGCCTTAGTCAGATACTCTATTCAAATGTATTTAAAAAAAAAAAATTCACCCAAATGCAAGGATATAAGTCTGAACAAATTTGAAAACTGAAAGCAATGGCATCATATGCATGCATTATCCACAGTTCAAATTTTCACCTTTTTCTCTAGAACGTTGAGTTTTAGTAACAAGAGCTTTTATTAATATGTTTTTTGCATTATAATCTCATAACAAAAAACAGTTAAAACAAACTGTTAAAATGTTGTGGTTAAAATGTTTTGATTGAGTATGCATCACATGCTCCTTTACAAATGTGGATGTAAAAAACATTTCCACACCACTGAATCAGAAATAGTATTTCAAAGGAGACTTTTTTAATATTAATGATGGATTTTGGAAAACTAAAGCAGTTTAAGTCATGAGGTGGTCTCCTGAAGCTTTTGATTTCACTTAGTGCCACATCGACACAGCAACAAAATAAAGTTCTGTATTTTATGCTTCCATTCCTACAAATTTCAGTTGATTCAGAATGACTAGCAGTGTATATCTGAACTCAAATGTATGCAGTTTTAACTCATATCCACATTTTTGACAAACCCCTGCTGTGTGAATGGAATTATACTGGACTACAGCTGTCTGGCACGTCAAGGCCGTAATCATGTTTTGTACACTGAAGAACTAAGACATTTCAAATTTTTTTATGTCCACACATTTACTTGTAATCTTTAGCTCTAATATTCAGGAAACATTTTGTTATAAACTGTTATATCACTACTGAAGAAGACCATTCTAAAAATGTAACTTTTTTTCATCCAACATGTGTGTCTTTTGTCCAAACTGATCGCACAGCATTTCGTACATTTGAAATATGTCCCAGAGCTGTGTGAGCCATTTTATTTTGGATACATGCAATTTATTTTACATGTTTTGGACTGTTAAACAGAAACACCCACCCACTGCGATGATAATGCTTGGAATAGCCAGGAAAATGTTTTATATAACTAACTGGATTTGTCTGAAAGAACAAACGCCATATACAATTTGGATGCCTCGAATGTGAGTAAAACACAGGCTAATTTTTATTTTGGGTGAACTAGCCCTATAAATTTAGAGTTGTCCTTTTAGAATTCCATGCTGCTGCAAAGGTCCCAATAAGCCAGGGCAATATTTAGCTCCATAGAAAACAACGTAAAAATAGTACTTTGAAAAAACAAGCTTATATGAACAACCTGTTTGTAGCCAGTTAAATATAGTTGTCAATCCCACACACTTTAAAAACTGTTATTTTTAATTTAAATATTCAAAATATGTTAATTGTTAGCCATGGCAGAGACAGCGGGTGAGTGCAGTGCAGTGGGTGAGCAGCAGAGGGGGCGGAAAAAGAGAGTTAATGTCGTCATATGTTGAATCATCTGATAAAAAGCCCCAGGGAAAGTGATGGACAGTTCATGATGTATGAGCCTTAAATTATGCAAAATACACGTGTGATGACTGCAGATGATTTAGATCAGCTCAAGGGGGGAAATAGGCAGAAAGTTGAATTTGATTTTATACGAGAGAAATAAATGTATTTTATAAATGTACTACAAAACAGTGGCATTTACTGTCAGATTACTTATAGATTGTAATGTATAGCTGTCACACTGCACCACTTTGGTGCTTTGTCCTCCCAGTCGCTAACATGCAGCTTCAATCATTCATAAATATGGAATAAAATAGTTCAAGTTAAGTGCTATTACTCTATATCTTGTTAAAAAGGACTGACAGTAACAAGAGCTGATCAAATTTCTTAGTACAGATGGAGTTTTGAGGCAGCGGGTGGATGTTTCAGGCCTGTTTCACGTTGACAGCAAAATGTGAGCCTGCTGTTGCAGTTCCAAGTCGCTTTTTTCACATATGTGCTTTTTATGTATGCGTTGTGAATCTGAGGAAAAGTTAGTCATGTGATTCTTGTCAAGTGTTGTTCTACAGGTACGCACCTGTTCAATTAAAGCTAGTCAATACTTGAAAATAAATAAGTTTTCAGTGAAAGAAAATATAAGTATATGTGGGTTTGTGCATTTTCTCTATTAGATAAACAGAAAACGAAAAAAACTGATATCATTTATCACTCTCATGTGATTCCATATTTGTATGACTTTCTCCTGCAGAACACAAACATGATATTTTGTCCATATAGTGAAATTTAAGAGGCTTTTGAATGAACTCAATATCACAAGGTGCACAAATGTCATAAAACATCCATCAAAATATTTTCTTCTATCCTGAAAAAGAAACTTATAAGGAAAAGTTAAGTGTGTTTAAATGATCTATTTTACCTTTCTTTTCTTAAACCTTTGCTGAACCTTTCCAAACTGAAAATCCCTGAACACTTTCCATTCTGAACCATTCCATACCTTTCAAACAAAAAGGAACTTTCTTCCATTTTGGATCTGAACCTTTACGAGCTGTTCATAGCTGCACACTTTCCTTTTTTCCTCTCCACTCTTCTCTTCTGTCTATCTAGGGCAGGTCGTTGTTTAACCATTTGATCAGCTGACTGCGTGTCTCCTCCCACGAGTTCAAATCTCATTAAAGCATGCAGTTCATCTCTCTCCTCCAACAATCTGCTCTTCACTCTCCTTTCTTTACCTTTTTATTTCTCCTTCTCTCACTCTCTCTCGTCCTCCATCCTCACTGTATCCAGCATATTAAAGTATCCACAAGCATTAGATTTTTGGGATAGGACTTTGAAAATGAAAATGTGCACTCTGGGGAGCCGAAAAAGATGCAGGGTGGCAGATGGGTGGCAGGAAAAGATGCAGGGCAGTTTCATTGTGTTACGTTGTTCTCAGGGGACCTTAATTGTTTCTGATTTACTTTAATGGAGAGCCGAGCACAGAAAGAGAAAGAATGACAGACAGAGAGAGAGAAAAAAACACAAGAAAGACTGTTGCCCTGTTTTTGTCTGGTTCTTTTGTCACAGGCACTGTCAGCCATCACAGGAATGAAAGATTTTGTGACAGAACAGCACTAATGACAGAGCTCTCTTTGAGGTGTTTCCCTCTCTGTCTTCCTCTATACACATCCGTCAGGTTTCATTCTCTCTTTTAGCTTGGCCAGCTATCTGAAAGCTTGTCAAAACAAACAATAATCATGACGGTACATGATATGTGTTTTTACTCTTACTGATATCCTAATTAACTGCCATTCTAATAAACCACATGTGTTTCCTGCTTGATTGACAGGAGCTGTGTATTCCAATCTCACAGATTTTTTGGCATGCTTTTTTTGGTCTTCGTGACAATACTTCAATCAAACATGTCACCGTCAAAATGATACAAGAATTCTGAGTAAGAAGGAAGGCTTGAACTTTAAGTAATGAGACAGCCGTGGACACATCCTTCACAAACATCAGGAAGCACTCAGGAACTGATTTGTTAACTATTGATCTGATGTTAGATGCTAAAATGTCACAGGTTGCTGTGTGCGGAGGGTGTGCATCAGGGTACAGTTGAAGAGGCGTCGTGATCTCCAGAGCAATTTCCCAATTATGTCAGAGTTCTGCCCTGAGTTTGTTCACACTACCATCTGCTGGCCTCAAGTGATACAGCAGCCTATACCAAATGTGTTGTACTGTGTGTCCATGCTGGTTGTCATATTTTTTTATGTAATTTCAGAATCTAAAGCCTTGAATATAATTAATAAGAACACATTTTGAGTAAGTTTAACCTTCTAAAATGTGGCAGATAGATAGATAGATAGATAGACAGATAGATAGAAAAACATACAGAAAGACAAACAGATACAGACATACAGTCAGTCAGTCAGACAGAGGATAGATAGATAGATAGATAGATAGATAGATAGATAGATAGATCTAGCTATCGTCTGTCTGTATCTGTCTATCTATATCTATTGTCTGTTAGGCTATCTATTTTATTCAGTGTGAATCTAATCTATTCCTGACAGCTGGATTCTATAGCTTCTCCATCAGTCCATTCTGAATGTTCATGAGACGGGTCACATGACTCAGTTCTGCTTCCAGTTTTGCTCTGCTCGAAGTGGACAACACAGATCCTGTAGACCTCCAGCAAAACAATGAGGATGTTCTTGCATGTGAAGAAGATCATCAGCTGGTTCAGAACATTCTCACGTATCATGAGGTACAGACGGTAAATCAGGAAGGGTCCATCCTGCAGACCAACTGTTAGCAGAAGGCTCCAGACTTCACTGGAGCAGCAGGAAACAGTCCAACCATTTCGCCCCAGCTGGGCAGTCTTTGACTGATCCTCTACCTGGACCTTAGGACGGCTGGTCTGGGTAAGGACAAGAGGAAACTGCATCAAGGCCCAGGAGAACAAAATTAGCCCAACAATGACCACAGCCGGCTTGGTCTTCACTTGTGGTTCCTTAAACGTGTCAAAGATGTCCAGAATATCTGCTCCAAGCCCCACATAAACCATGAGGAGCTGGGATAGCTGGTCACGTGACATGTCACCTTTCGGCATCAGCCAGCGGCCCAGAACCAAAACGATCAACATGGTCTGCTCCAGAGCCTCCACCCAGTTCTCAGGATCAAGTTCTGCCAACCCCTGTCTCACACACACACAAATAGGCTAATCACCATGGTAACAGACCAGACAGTGAGAGCACACAGCGAGACTGTGATAATTTGAATGGATGAATAAAATTGTTGTTAAGATGTTATTGTAACACCAGATTAAAAAGGTTCAAACAGTTTATAAGGAAAAATGATTGCTTTGACTCATTGGAGTGCCTGAACAAAAGATCCATTGGAGGATTAACTTAATGAAAGAGGACAACTGAGATGATATGGCTTCAAAAAAGCTTTTCAGTAAAGTCACTGATTAGCTTCTGCAGCATATTTTTACAAAATCAGCTTTCCTCCCACACAAAGTCATGACAAAAAATATAAATATAAGGTGTTTTGTCATCATTTACTCACCATCACGTTGTTCCAAACCTTTATAGGTTTCTTTCTTATGTTGAACACAAAAGACATTTCGAAGAATTTTAAAGAACCAAACAATTGTTGGTCCCCATTGGCTTTCCCATAGTGGAGAAAAAAATAAACCATCAACTATTTGATTACCAGCATTCTTCAAGATATCTTCTTTCATGTTCAACATAAGAAAGAAAGTCATAGAGGTTTGAAATATCATGAGGGTAAAATGATAACAAAATGTTCATTTTTGGATGAACTTAAGAAGTTACTAATATTTAGTATTTCCAAATATACTTTAAGAATGTTCTTAGCTGTTTTCTTAAGACTGTAAGACGAAATCCCCTTTAAATTATATTAAATTTATTACTAAGATTTACCTGTGTACTAAGTAGTTTGTTGTATTAGACAACGTTTAGGTAAACAACATTTTTAATGCTAAAAAATATATTTTTGCAAAACAGACTTGAATCTACAGGCCCTGGAAATGGGCAGCGTTACAGGAAACCGGCATGCTCAGATCCGTAGCACTATGATTTTTAGTCAGTGGGTTTGCTATGATTAATAGTAAGTGTACCTGCATGGTCAAAGGTGAACCTGAGCTTTCTATCACCCCATAATCTTTTAATCTTCCGCATTTGTTTTTTTCCCAGAACCGCAGACATTTTACAGAGAATGGTCTGCTTTCTATGCATTCATCAATTTCCATCTGAACATTTTATGTTTATCGTTTTCCCAGAAATAGGAGTATTAAAATACAGCAAAGAGAGACAAAGATCCTAAGCGATTTTGTTCAAAGCTGAACTTCTTTTTCTGGTCAAGTCAGAGTTTTATTGTTAACGATTGTTTTCCACCCACCATTGTTAGCGGGATCTGGGAGAAGAATTGTGGGTCAGAGTTTGTGCTGGAGTTGATGGGCAGATTGGACTGTAGGAGGTTGAGTTCCAAGAACCAGACCGAGGGAATCACAGTGCTCAAATATAGAAACACCATAGGTGAGAACCTGCAAAAGAGTGGAACATCACATTAGTGGAAAGTTGGATGGATAAACATGCTTATACTTTACTTTCTACTTAGTAAAACCACTAAACAGTTGTATTTGTGTCAGATTCTTCTGATTGGGTGGTAAAGCTGGGTCACACCACAGAGTCCGGTGCTGCAGGCACATCAGCCCAACGCAGACTGCAAATTACTCCCATTAGCTATGCAAATCCCCACTGACACAGGCAAGCCTCTCTAAAGAGCACAGAGACTTCAAAGTGTAGTGTGCAGGAGAGAGATAGTATGCATAGAAAAGTAGTACAGCAGAGGAGGAGAGTTAGAAAGGTTCAGATGGAGATCATGGTAGAGCCGAGGGAAGGAGGATGTTCTCAGCAGGTCCTCTGTCCATGTCAGTGGGAGGGCAGTGTCTCATTAATAAATTTCCTAGCACAGTGATTTCAACGTGCATGCCTTTTTATAAAGTCTGACTGAATGTGATGATGTGCCATTCCGTGTGAATGCAAAGGTTGTTTTTCTGTGTTGAGAGAAGGGGTTATTATTATCACCCGTCCCCGCTAGACAGACTGAAGTGTCGAGCTTGAAGAAAAGAGTGTAATTTCCCACATTCTCCTTTGCGTTAATCATTATTATGGCACCCTGCTTCTGAGCCCTGCTTCTTTTTGTACCAGAACGTTTGGAGTAACTCAGTAAAGTTATTTTAAAAAGGTAAAAACGGAATCTCTTTTTTGTGAGACTGTTGAGACAATTGGTAAAGCTATTTTTGCCAAACACAACGCATCCTACACAGTCAGTGAAAAGAGTCCTTATTAGTTCACCAAAAAAAGGAAAATTCTGTCATTGTTTACTTATCCACTTGTCATTCCAAACAATTTTTTTTTTCACAAAAGGTGAGATGATATTTCTATTTTAATATGATAAATCAATTTAAATGAATATGGTAGTTGACAAATAAAAATTGGACTGTGTCCTATAGTTTATAGCTAAAGAGCAAAAGAGAGCCACTTGTGTGGGTTGTAGACTGTGTCTCATACTACCACTAGAGTGAAAACCCCACCAGCATTCAATAGTGACCAAAACATCAGCCAGAAAGCATAGGAACTGAGACATGGTCTGTGGTCACCACCTGCAGAACCACTCTTTTATTGGAGGTATCTTGCTAATTGCCTATAATTTCCACCTGTTGTCTATTCCATTTGCACAACAGCATGTGAAATCGATTGTCAATCAGTGTTGCTTCCTAAGTGGGCACTTTGATTTCACAGAATTGTGATTGACTTGGAGTTACATTTTGTTGTTTGAGTGTTCCCTTTAATTTTTTGAGCAGTGTATCCTACACTATTTATGTAAAATTCCTCAAGAACTTCAGTAATGTCAGGGTTACTATATTCTATATATTCTATGATAGCGTAGCCTCACCATTTCCATTCAGCGTTGCGTGTGTATTTGATAGTGATGGCCATCTCCACCCCCAGCAATGCCACACCTGTCAGCAGCAGCCAATAGGAGGGCTCACCCGTCACCTCCACCACACGCCACACCGTCAGGATGCCATGCACCGCAAACAAGAAGCGACTCAGAAGAGCCAGCAAGATGTTCAGAACCTGGCACATTGTCTAAGTAATGCAGTCTGAACCAGGCAAACAGAACTAAAGGGTAAAGAATTTTTTTTTAATACAATGTATGTGCTTTTGTATATAAATGGAGTATTCATTGATCAATTAATCATCAGATTCATAGTTTAGAAAAGATGCAAATATATGCTATCTTATATAATAAATCAATAATTAAAATACACATCTGATTGTCTCCTGTTAAAGATCAAAGCTTTATGAACAAATGCTTAGTATTATAAAAGACTATACCGCGAAGACAACTTACTTAGAATTTCCTTACATCTCAAAACAACAGTATAAAACTGTAGCAGACTTACTTTCAGTGGGTTCAGCCAAAGGATCCAGATTCAAATACTCAAGTGACTGTTATAAAATATATTCAACTTGTTTTCATAGATTAACAAAACAAAAGCTTCTACCATATCCACAACCCTCTGTCTACCCCTGAGTTGGAGACAGTCCTTTTTAACTGCAAACACAACTTATCCCCCCTGAGGTTTCAGGGACTGCTTCTGGATATGAATGGGTGTGTGTGTCTTGTGTAGATAAAAAGAAAGTCTTTTGGGAAAGAGTAGCATTGTGTGTGTGTGTGTGTGTGTGTGTGTGTGTGTGCTGCTTGGAAATCTGTGTTTGGGTGCATTTGAGGTTATTGTGAACATGTCACAGATAACACTTCCTGCTACCGTATGATCATCCATTATGATGTCATCCTTAAGGGCCCCAAGAACAAAGTTATCTGCAAAGAGGAGCCAGTCTTGCAGACAGCATTTTCAAACAGATTTTACACACACACACCCTGATTCCACCACCCAGAAACATGGGCCTCGATAAGAACCTACGCAGAAAAACATAGGCAATGCAACCTCTACAGCTGACATGGGATAATATGCTACTTACAAAATTACTGTCGACATTTTCAGTCATATAATGTTTATCTTACACTATGCACATTTATATTATAGATATAAAACATGCTTTTTTTAATCAATCAATTAATCACTTTTATTTATATAAGGCTTTTAACAATACAGATTGCAGCAAAGCACTGAACATTACCAAATAGGAGAACAGAGCCATGGTAATGTATAATGACGAGATTAAACTATTTATTTATTAAATGCAGAGACAGTCTCTGTAATCAAAACAACGATAATCACTAGAAATTATCGGCTATAGGTATTATCAAATGGCCAGATTTTTGAGAACGCAGCAGACGTGGAGGACTATAATGTGATAAGAGCTCGCTCAAGTACTGAGGAGCTAAGCCATTCAG
>JAUMHI010000252.1:2316774-2328479 GCA_032359435.1 Enteromius unitaeniatus | reverse complement strand
TTGTTGTTATTAAAAACATTGTTAAACTTATTCAAGCGACTCTCGATCCGTGCTTGGACTCTACACGCACCGTTACATGAGTAAATTGATGTAAAAAAAAAAACATACAAACATACAAACCCTTTAAATTTTAACACACTGTGTTATTTTATTGTATTTGCTCATACTTTTAGGACAAATGAAAAAAAATCCTGATGCATTACTCACCCATATGTCTCCAAGATATTCATGTCTTTCCTTCTTCAGTCGCTAAGAAATTATGTTTTTTAAAGGAGCCGTTTTCCACAAGTTACTATATGTGAACAAATAAAGCAACAGTGTTGCTTACACTGTAGCACAATGTGTTAGAGGCACGTGACACCGAGCAGAATAGGCACTGGTGGAGTGAATGATTGAAATACAACACATTTTGAATCCAAAATTAAACATATTCAGTTGAATTCATGTTAAGCACAAAAAAATGACATTATTTTTAGGAGTTTTTTCACATTATGTATGTGTTATTGTATGTTGTGCCACCTGCAGGACTGATACGTCTATGACAGGACAGACTAACTTCTTCACACCACACAATAAATCTAGAGCGGGGCTCACTACATCAGAAGTGAACATTTGTTTAGGGAGGACAGGCTGTCAGAGGGGAATTCAGGTAAAGACAAACTGTGTTTGTGGATGGATTGAGTGGCCATTTATTTTGGTCATTAAGGAATCCATCCCTACTCCTAGCTAGGCCCATCAACCTCACTACCCACTGCTATTTATGGACCCTCTCAGAGTGCTTCTGTCATTCTCCTTCGTGAAATCATCAGCATTTTCACGAGGGGAGAGGATGGGAAAATGCCTACACTTTCAGATCCCTCTCAGGGGAGCGCCGGATATCTGTGAATGATAGAATAGCTTTTGATGAAATGGTCCATCAGCACTCAGTTGCCTTTATAGTCTCCTCTGCAGAGGCTATCTGTGATGTAGGATGCTGTCAGTGTCTTTATACGGGCTATCCAATAAAAACATCAGACTTTAGCCTTTTGGATCTACATGAATGTATGTATACACAGAACCCCCAGTCAAAGAAACACAGCCAACAACGAATAACATTGACATAAACAGATGCCTTAAAATATCACTTTTCCAGTACTTAACCCACACTGACGTGACCAAAAAGTGACAGTAAAGACATTTATAATGTGGCAAAATCTTTTCTGAAGTATCATGTGACAAAGAAGACTGGAGTAACGATGCTGAAAATTCAGCTTTGCTTCACAGCAAATAAAAATACACTATTACCATTTTTTATGTATTTTAAATCAAATAAATGCAGCCTTGGTGAGCAGAACAGACTTCTTTAAAAAAAAAAAAAAAAAACGTTTTAAAATCTTACTGATTTAAAACATCTCAATGTTCAAACACATACAGTGACCTCAAAACTACATTTAAGTAAGAGTTAAAAAACATAAACTGCTCTGCAATTGGGGAACAAAATCTAACTGTTAAACATCTAGTCCCAAGATAAACTATATAGTAAAGTCTCACTATATTTGACACTATATTGAACTTTTTGCTGTGCTTATAGTTACAGGCATCAAACTCAAGCAAATACCAGCTGATAATGCAATACCAACATTTTGCCACAGGGAAGCAGTCTCTAATCAAAGGAGACAGTTAGGGAGCACAGCAAAGAATGTACTATTTGAATTGCCATGAATAAAGAATTGGACCTTCTTTCAATAATTGAACTGATTTTCCTCTCTTGATCTTCTAATGGGCTGGATTGATGCCAGCAGTCTGAATGGAGCAGATGCCAGCTGGAATTCATCCACCCACTTCATATAGTGATCAGAACTAATGAGGAAGATGAGGATCATTTCAAATATTTCGTGGGGCCACTGGTATTTTGCTGATAATCAGATTTGCATTCAAAGAAAAAAAATTCAACAAATATAGATAATGTAAATTGGGTACTTCAGATGGATTTATGTGATCCTATCTGCTTGCATAATGAAATTTAATGATCACTTCCAGGAGCCTTCCTTTATTGAAAACTGTCCATTATGTTCTTCTATTCTCCTCTACCCACAACAAGCAAACAGAGTTGTGTGACAGTAATTCAGACAAAACGATGAGGAGAGACTTACCCTTGATGCCTGTCTACACAGCACTGAGTGTATTTAATTAACGTAATACATCACCGTTTTTTTCTGAATCTCTACCCTGTTGTCAGATGGCTCTGTAAATGAGGAACAGATGTGAGGAACAAAAAGTACTAAGGTAATTCTTCCTTAGAAAAGAGACTATGTGTGAAGAACAGTTGGGAAATGATCCCACACAATGGATTAATAATAAAACCAATGTGTATGTATGTTTGTTGTTAAACACCAGATTTTTGCACTCTTTCATATAACTTGGAACAGGAATGTATTTTAATACCTCAGATATTACATGTCTTTAAAATGAGATATGCAGAGATTAACTGGTGGTGACGGTGATGTTCCACCATGTAGTTGCCAATTCTGAGTGTTATAAATACAATTCATTAATATTAATATTAATTAAATGTATTTTTAATGTTTGTTACACTGGAATCTGGATGTGGGTACAGACTAGCTGCTTGGTTTTTATGACTGTCTATAAGCCAGTTAAATAAACAATAGGTCAATATTGAGTAGCTGTTGTGTTTGTGTTTACTTCTCGATGGAATTAGCATTTTTGAACCAGTCTTCCAAGTGAATAATTTAATGACTTGCTCACAAACACTGACATATTTTAGTCAAGGATTAATGCACATGTTTGTGTAAATCGGTTGAATAAATGATTCAGTGGCTCACTCAAGGGCAGCAGTTACTTGTTTCGTTCATGAAAGAATTTGTGTTTGTGAATGAATCGGTGAATCAGAGATTCAAATGACTCACTCAAAAAGAGTCACATGTCACCAACTTCTGAAGAAATATAACTTTGCAGAAAGAATAGTTATTTATAAATGAAGAGTTCAGAGCTGAAACCCTTTAAGTGCAGTTTAAAAATTTAATCTAAAATAGGCATTTTATCAGGCTTCAATGTGAAAGTTTCGCAATTTCACTGAAATGGCAATGAACATGTTATTTTTATTAGCACTTAAAGGAATAGTTAACCCAAAAATGAAAATTCAGTCCAGTGTTGGGGAAAGTTATACAAAGTCATACAAGAGAGTCATACAAAGCCATTTTTCCACTAGCTTATAAGATTCTTTAGGGTCTTAAAGGAAAGTTTGTAATATAGTAACTTTAGTTTGTAATATAGTACATTTCTCAAAAAAGATCATTTTACCCTGTCAAAAGAGCTCTCAGAGGGTCTTTTTTTAGCTATATTCATGGTGAAACCTGCTAATTAGCACATTATTAGGAAAGGCGATTTGCAAAGATTCATTAAAAGACTTTATTTTGACTGCTTCTGTAGGTGAGGCTGGATTATGAATGATTCATGCGAACATAAATGCATTTAGTTTGATCAAGAGCGCGTTTCCCTTCAGAACAAAACTAACATTAATTCTCTGCGTCTTCAGTCACTCAGATGTCGAGGGTAAATCACTACTGCTTTGTTCATTAATACATTTAACAACAAAACACCTCAATCGCTTAGGAGTTTTGCTTGTCTCTGCATCTTGGTCTGATGACGACTCACTCAGGGTGGGGCTGAGGTAAGACACCAGTTCAGTCTGTGTGACACACTGCTGTCAATCAACTACTGTGGGAGTGGCCTCATGCATAGCTTTAGAATAGCTTGATTTATGAAGGGGCAACTTATTTTTATTAAATTAAAAGAAAACTACTGGGTGGATCTTTGTCATTGTAGGGTGGTTGTGTACACTCACTCCCCACACACATTTCAGTCCAAACAGCTTGTAAAAGTGCATGCGGCACCAGTTGACCCCTTTAAAAGTAATGCATTACAATATTGCATTACTCCCTAAAAAAGTGACTAATTACGTTACTTATTTACTTTTTATGGAAAGCAATGCATTATGTTAGTTTTGTGTTACTTTTTAAATATGGGTGGAGCTTGAGTGTTTGATTTTAATATAAGAATTTCTATTTATAGCAAATGTAAAAGCACACGAAAAAGTGTCACAAATAAACGTAATTTTTCCTTGTAAGTATGGTTGAACTGGATCATCAAAGGTCAGCAGCAAAGACATTGGTTAATAAAATGCGATTAGATACATTTGTGGAATTCAATTATTGCAGGTTTGCGTCCAACCTGTATGAATATCTTTCTTCTGCCGAACACAAAGGAAAGATATTAAGAAAAAAGTTTGTAACCAGGCAGTTTTGAGTCACCATTGACTTCCTTAGTTTTTTTTTTGTACTATGTAAGTCAGTGGTGAACTAAGTGATTTTACATGGGTGAACTATTCCTTTAAAGGCATTCATATATGAACCCTTTTTTTATATATACATATAGATAGAAAGAGATATTAATATGGATTTATCAATCTATCTATATAGATAGATAAATCTATCTATCTATCTATCTATATATATATATAAAAAATGAAATTACAAGAATATAGAAATATTATAGCATATATTATTATTATTATTATTATATAATTCAACATGCTCTTCAGTTGTGTTCATGTCAGTGGGCCTCAGTGAGCAGGGAGTGTTGGGAGCTCTCGGGAGCTTTTTGCAGAGGATTGGCCGAATCAGAGACCATTGAACAGATCTGCTGTTTCTGCCCCATTTCTTTCTTTAGATTATCCAGATCACTCTCTCTCCTTTTCAGTCTCATCTGTGAGGTCCGTTTCTTAACTGTTGGAGTCTACAAACACACATACACACACACAAAAAAAAAATAGGGCTGTCAATAGGGCTCATTTCAATCAAATTAATTATTCATGACATATGGTTTTTGTTTTTTGTTTTTTATATTTGCTAGGAAAAGCCCCCAAATGAAGATCATTGTTGTGGCAGACGAAAGTATTAAAAAGGTTCATTCTTGTATTTTGTCTGTGCTGTTTTTTAATAGGTCTAACATCAAACGAACAGGAACAGATTCACGCTCCATTTATAGCAGTGAGATTATGAGCTCAGGAAAGAACAAATGTGATGGTGCTGCTGAAAAATCTATTAATTGCACAGTGTGGAGTTTCTCTGTAAAACCCCAGGCAGCCTGTGGCAGACAGCATGGATTTAGACCTTACATATGTTCTGGAGATCAAACACACACACTCATGCATCGGGGCACTGATTCAACACTGTTGCCACTGTCACATACCTTTTCATAGCTTTCATTTGGTATACAGTTGTGATGGCCCACTCTTCCACACTTTCTGTCCATTCTCTCCGTACTAAGGCCCTGTAGAGATAGTGTTAATTACAGACGGCACTGGGTGAACTACAAATCCCACAACAAGAGAAAGGAGAGAGTGTCTAAAAATGTAAAAAATTCTGACTGTTCAATTGTGTCTTTAAATAGGCAAAGAAATCAGTTAATGTGGGAATAAAAGCACCATGGTTCTATAGACTTCGTAACTGGCAATGCACTGTATTTGTTTTTACAAACTAAGGGACAAGCCAGAACTGTTTGTTTCTGCAAGTCAGAATTCCAAGCCGCATGCAAGTTTGTTCAGGGAAAGAGCAACTCTTCGATGTTTTATTTTTTTTCTCTCATCACAAAGTTGGTGTCAGTTAGACTTTCTCAATTTCTACGTGAGCTTGTATGTGTGATACCCTATTATTTCTGTTGGTAACACTGCGTTCCTGCTGGTTTCTCTGCAGCTGGTTGATGCTGTCCTGTAGAGCCTGCCGAAGCTGTTCTGTCTCTTGTCTCTGAGTTTCCAATACTGCCTTTACATTTTCAAGCTCAGCCTGCGTCTGGAACCCCAGCACCTGACTCTCCCTGAAAGAAAGTTTTCATCATTATAATATAATATAATATACATTATTTGTTTTATATTATACTTGTGAACGTGTAGCTTATGCAGAATTTTATGTAACATTATTGTTAATTTAACATAATACATTATACAACAAAAAAAGGAAAATAAATACAATTAAATAGAGAGAGAAAACAATATATATTTATTGTTACAGTTTTTTGACATGAAACAAGTTTTAATGTCTTTAAATATAATATAATATTTTGAACCACTGAGAAAGTGGAATTATTTGTCATGAGTGTGTGCTTTTATTCTTTTTTTGCACCTGAGTGTGTGTATCTCTCTCTGGTTCTCCTGCAGCAGTTGTTCTTGTTTTTGGCTTTGTCTGTTCTGTAGATCAAGGCAGGTTCTCACAAACTCCAGGTCTGTTTGTCTCATAGAGACTATATGCTGTCTCTCGTCGGGAGGTAGGTGCTTTAAACTAGCACAGCCTGTCAGCTCACCGTCGCTGAGCTCCAGAGCCTCCCGCAGCACTCGCGCTAGCTCCAGGTACTAAAGCAAAGACCAAAAATAATGATTCATTAATGATTCACTGAAGTAAACTCAAAACAGAGCAGAATCTCAAGGCCACAGATGCATGTTTCACACAATTTAGATCCGTAATCCATACTGCACTCACTGTTCTCTCGCTGAGCTCCAGAGCATCAGACATGTCCAGTCTGGCTGTACGCTCTCGTGCTGCTTCGGTCAGAGCTTCAGGGAATGCAAAACCACTCTGTGTGAAGCAAATAAGCTCATGTTTCTCACACTTCACTTCACAAGTTTGATCTCATTTATAAGTTTATGAAACAGATGATAATGTTCTTGCTCTTTATTGCTCTTCTTCATAGCTCAGATGAAAGATATAAAAAAAAAAAATTTTTTCCTCTGCTTTCATAAAGTGTTGCGTACATTTATTCTAATTTTGCAATAAAATAGTCAATATGTAAATCTGAATGTGTAAAGCAAATACCACAGAACTGATGGATCCTCTCCGAGCTGCAGATCTCTGAAGCCTCTGAGTCTTCTTCTGACCCTGTTTCTCTGGCTCCCCCTGCTGGGACAGACGCTCTGTAAACAGTACAGAAGAAAAGTGATAATGTAGGTTAATGTTGGCCTGAATTAGATCAGATAAAGATTGCCAGACTCAACGGTTTGATCATTAGTTATAAGGAATTATAAGACTCACTGCTAGGCCACTTCTGTTCAAGAGCTCTGATTCGCTCTCTCATGTCACGCAAACCTTCTTGCTGTTGAAGAATCGCTTCCTCGCGGCGATGACCTTTGGGTTTTGACCCCTGATTGATGACATCATTAGGAGCTGTCATGAGTGCCACATCCTGAGAAAACAACATCCATATAACAGTTAGCAAAGTGTCTGTTTGTGATCTATGAGGTTGCGTGTGTGTTTGTGAACTCCTTGCCTCTCTTTGTTGCCCATTTAGTCTTGTGAATGTACAGTACTGTTCAAAAAATGTAGACTTTATGACTTTTTTTGTTTTTGTGTTTGAAAGACCAAAACAGAATAACAGTTTTTTTTATGATTCATTTATGATTCATGTAGAAAACCGTTGTGCTGACAAGACATTATTTTATTATTTTCATGATTCTTTGATTAAGAGAAATTTCGAAAAAGCTAATATCAGGCTCATTTTGTGCCTCAATGAGCTCTCATTCATGAATGAGGACTCATTCAGCTAATGTGTTTCAATATCCTGTTATCATACAGTCATTTTTCTATTCAGGAAAAAAAGAAAAAGAAGGTGTATTAATCCTCTGTGTTAAAAGTGATAAATCGTTTGGATAAATGATTGTCCAGTCTGGTGGCAATCTCACTTTAGTGTTTCCTGAGGTATGAAGTGGAACAAAGCTTGTGTTCTCCATCTCTCTGATTGCTTCTGTTTTACTTTTCAGGTCCTCTTCAGTTTGTCTAACAAAATATATATATATATATTAGTTATATTATGCATAAGTTAATATCCAAATGATTGTAGGCCCATTGTACTGTGTCATACCTCAGTTTTTTTTCCAGTTTCTTGGTCTCTTCGTCTTTCTGTTGCACTACTTGTGAAAGTATGGTTAGCTTCTGTGTGAGCATGCTCAGTTGAATCTTCTGGTCTACCACCAAAGCTTTATGACTTTCCATCTCTAACTTCTGCTGTTCACTAAGTTCTCCTACACAGAGAGACGCGCTCAGAAACACAAAAACTACTACATATTGACCTCATAATGTGTTAATTGTGCGGCACCTGTCATATCAGAGAGCCGAGCATGAGCCTGGGCCAGGTCACGACTTAGAGCATTGATGATCTCACTCTGACTGACCACTTCCTGTTGGGATGAGACTAGAGATGCCCTGCAGGACCAATTAGAAACTGCATGATTGATTTCTGACACAATAATATATTCTGAATACATTAGTTTCAGTATGAGTACAGAATAAATAAGAAATATTATGCAAAAAATGCTTTCAAGAGCATTTATAGATTAAGTTTACATTGTCTGTGGTGATCATATTTAGATATATTGTTTAGGACATTTTAGCAATTTGACAGTAACTGCATAGAAGTAGAAAAAGAGACATGTTTGCAGCTGCAATTTAACGGTGCCTGATCTATGAGATGATTTAAAGTGAGAGACATGGACTGTGTAATTAGTTATTAAGCAAGAGTTTCATAAATAATGCATGAATAAATAATGAACCTCATGCATTATTCATAAACAAGAGCACAGTGTATGGATATTATTCTTACAGTGAATGTGATGAGGGTTTACACAGTAACTTGTACAATATATAAATTGCAAAGAAACGCAGAGCTGTTTCAACTGGTTTTCAGAGCAGCCCTGGTGGCTAAATAGGTGAAATATTTTCCATGATAATATACAACATCGGTTTTGGATGTATGGGTAATGCAGTAATGGTATTCAGGAGAGCTTTGTTATACCGGAGGGATGTTATGGCTTGATCCGGTTCCTGTTGTTTTTCTGATGTGTAAGATGTGCTGTTGCTTTCAAAGCCCTCCAGCCTACCGAGGGCCTCTGTGGGACAAGTACAACAAGGGTAAACATGGTAATGAACACATAACACGTATGTAGGACACATAAAATCTGGTGCACAAATTAGTTTTAATTAGGAACCTAAGGCTGTTGAGAAGCTGCCCTCGACAGGAAACATATGAAACTGCAGTATATCAAAAAGTACATACATTTCTTGTGTAAGCTATTACCTCTTATTCATAAATCCTAATGTTTCTTTGTTTTAAATGTAAATAGTTCATTGTTTTTGGGCTATGCTCACCTTTGAGCTGCTCCCTTAGTGAGTCTCTCTCCTGCGTCATCTCTTTCCATTTTTCCTCACTCTGCTGAGCTTTGTTTATTCGTGTCTCCATGGAAACAATAGTGTATGCATGTTGTCGCACCTGCTCTCTGTACTCCTCTACCTCAAGCCTGTGTTTCTGTCTCTCCTCTTCAGCTCCTCTCTGCAGGGCCTTGGCCTCTCTTTCCTCAGACTGCTTCGTCTTCTCGCTCCTCTCCTCCTCTCTGAGATGTAATTCATGCAGCGTTTCTTTCAGCTCTGCCTCTCGTATCTTGGCTTCTTCCATCTTGGTTTGCCACTCAAGCTTGCGTGTCTCGATCTCCTTGCGCAAGACACTCTTGGAAGGCAAAAGTGACAGTCATTATGAGTAAATCATAATTATGATAAAAACATCATAACCTCATAATTGTGACATGAAAAGTGGAAGCCATTAGATACTACATCAAAAGACTGATTTATGGAAAAAAATCAATTATAGCATAAAAAAAGACCAATTTTGTTACGACTTTTGTAATTTAACTTTTTATTTATTTATTTTTTTTCTCATAGTTCTTATCTCATGATTAAGAATTTTACAGTTTCATAAACTGACATGGTCATGTGCTTAAACTAGGAAAAAAGGAAAGGAGATATTAAGAAAAAGACTGTTAAAATTAAAAGGTTGACATAAAAAGGCTTATTATATAAAATTGTTATTATATAAAATGTGACATAAACAATGTCTCAGCCAACTTATTTTTAATCATTATGATTTACCAAACTATTTTTTTTTTGTATGTTGCAGAAATAGATCTTTTAATGTGTCAAAAGGGTAGAAACACATAAACAATATGGATATGTGCTGGGAACACATATGGGTAGATTTGACAACCAAATCAAATATAGATATGGAGCATGTGTCAAGAGTTGAGGTCAATTAAGAGGATAAATTAAATTCTTTTAACCTACCTCAGTTTGTCTCACTGACTGTAGATCAGCCATGACCTTATCCAGCTGTTGCATTAGTGTGTTTTTCATCTCTCTCTGTCCGTCTGCTGCCTAAATAGATTCAAATTTCCATTGGTACTGGGATGAGTTTTATCCACAATAAAAAAAAAACTAAAAAAGCTAAATGACCATCTAATTGAGACCACCCCTCAAGAGGTCTATGCCTCAGAGATTAAATGAAATGAGTTTAATTTGACTTAGTGTTTTTGGAAAGACCACAGCACCTGAAGTTTCTCCATCTCAAGCTGCTTTTGCATGAACTCCAGCCTGCTGTGAAGATCTCTGCTCTGAATCTCTGTCTCATGAACCTTCTCCATTTCTGACTTCAGAGCAAGAAAGAAAGACGTGTTTCTTTAGAATCATTTTTCTGATTCTGATTTTGAAATACTTTGCTGCAATACCTTCAGTTTCCTTAGCTCGGATTGGACGTCCATGTGCTCCTGGCACAAAATCTGTAAGGCACCTAATACTCCTAGCCCAAATAAATAATAATAATAATGTTTTAAACTAAATTTAAACCAATCATTAAGACTACTTTTCTGTAAAATACACTGAGATTCAATAGTATTTCAACTTGTTTTGTAATACTAGATTGTAAAAGCAATTTCACTTTACTTTTTGCCAAACCCAATGTTCATAAATCTCTCTAAACTTCCTGTTTCTTACCTCCACTCTTCAACGACACATCGACCCCAGCTGTATGTAATCTCTGAGCAGCATTCTGCAGTACTCTGTACAGGAGGTTCATAATAGAAAGTGAATGCTCCTGAATCCAGCTGAGTGAAGGACTCAAAATCATTTCCTGCAGCCCAGATATTTCCACCAGCACTGTGTCCGCAATGCATGTATCTTGCACTCTCTATATACAAATGCAAAGAGATGTAATATAGCTGTACAACATGTTGTGCAATGCTGTAACACAAACATACAACACTGCAAGGCATAATCAGTTTTTCCAACTACTAATACCTGACATTCTTGCAGTCTGGCTCTAAATCTCTGGGTCTCATCCAACATTTTCCTCTGTGTGCGAGCTTCCTCTTCAAGTTTCATTTCAAAGCCATGCACTTTTGTTTTGTACATCTCCATCTGTTCCATTAGCTCAGTTAAACAGTCCAACACCTGCAAAATAAAAACAAATATAAAAAAGTTTATCCAGCAATGAAATTTTGGCACAGTTTTATCACCAGCATGTCTGTCCAAAGCAGTGAATTTATCTGTATCCTGCCAACTCAACTTCTCAGTATAATGACAGAATATAAACTGAAACTGGCAAGCTATAAAAATGACAAAAAAAAGCCCCACAAAGTTTTCAAGTGTTCATGCTTCCTCATATAAATTTGATAAGCGTGCTGTCCAGGGAGCAGGCCGGGAGAATGGCAGGCTCGAACCCTAGCGAGAGTAAGGGCTCGGCGTCCGGCTCGAACTCCGGCTGCCCCCCGGAGTGGGAATTCGTGTTTAGAGGAGGCAGAAGGGGAGGAGGAGGGTTTGCAAAAGCGAGATGTGGAA
>JAUMHI010000252.1:2291376-2307786 GCA_032359435.1 Enteromius unitaeniatus | reverse complement strand
TCTAATTCCTGTTATTTTATTTTAGCACCCAGATCTCCCTCCAGTACATGTACAGTGGAAGCTGGTACCACTTGTGCGGTGGCACTCTCAATTGCGATGAGAGGGTTTTGATTGCTGCTCACTGCATTAGGTTAGTCTTGCCTGGTGCGTCAGCACAAGGCTTCTGATGCACTTAAAGGACTGACTGAATACCAGTTTACAAAGAAAATACTTAGATGTAAAAAAATAAATAAAAAATAAATAAACATTGTTAAATGCTGAAATATACATAATAGGCTACTATGGTATTCTTGGAAGCACAGAACCCCAGGTTTCAGCAACACAGTCTCACGACCAATTTGTATGGAATTGTACGAGGTGGCAAATTCATGCTAACTCGTACAAACTTGTATAACCTCACATGTAAAATTTTTCATTAATTACAATGATGATAATTAAAATCATCATTATGATTTGTCGAAACCCCAGTGGTAAAATAAACATAATATAAAATAATCAAAATATAAAATTATATAAATTAAACGATACAACGTTATAGAGAAATAAGCAAGCACATAAGTACACAAGCGCCATCTAATGGAAATATACATATATTATATATATCAGTTGAGATGTCAAAAAATAGAAATAGAAAACTTTGAAGCTGCAAATACAATACTCTTAAATGTTCTAATTGAACTATGACCTAATCCTGGCTTATAGCCCTCTCTAAGAAACTGGGCCTTAGTGTGCCATGTAAATTCCAAACCACATCAATCTTAGTAACTACTATTAGTTTTGTAGTCAATAATTTTAGAGGATATACACTGCTCAAAAAAATAAAGGGAAACACTTAAACAACACAATGTAACTCCAAGTCAATCACACTTCTGTGAAATCAAACCGCTCACTTAGGAAGCAACACTGATTGACAATCAATTTCACATGCTGTTGTGCAAATGGAATAGACAACAGTTGGAAATTAGCAAGATACCTCCAATAAAAGAGTGGTTCTGCAGGTGGTGACCACAGACCACTTCTCAGTTTTTATGCTTTTTGGCTGATGTTTTGATCACTTTTGAAGCTGCTTTCATTCTAGTGGTAGCAAGAGTCTACAACCAATCTGAAAAATGACCTCCAGCAGGACCAGTTTGGAGGTCCGTCCGTAATGGTGTGGGGTGGCATTTCTTTGCAGGGCCGCACAGGCCTCCATGTGCTCTCCAGAGGTAACCGAAATGAGATCCTCAGATCCCTTGTGTGAGACCATGCCGGTGCGGTAGGTCTTGGGTTCCTCCTAATGCAAGACAATGCTAGACCTCATGTGGCTGGACTGTGTCAGCAGTTCCTGCAGGACAAAGGCATTGATGCTATGGACTGGCCCACCCGAATTAGATTTCCATTGATAATTTTTGTGTGATTTTGTTGTAAGCACATTCAACTATGTAAGGAACAAAGTATTTAATAAGAACATTTCATTCATTCAGATCTAGTATGTGTTATTTTAGTGTTCCCTTTATTTTCTTTGAGCAGTGTATAATTTGTTGAATCAAAGTGAAAAACTCATGATATTCAGGTGTCTACCAGTATTAGGCAGGTTTTCTTTTACAAATAAAATTAGATGCTTAGATGTTGTGAAATAGATGAAGACTAATTTTATATTTGCTTTATAGACAGATAAGGTAAGATTAACTCTTGAAGGATCACCACATCCCTTTTTACCACTGTTTGAAGAACTTATCTTCCAGAAACTGGCAGTATGTTTTGGAAGTTCATTTTTACTCCATCTCCAATTCTGAGATGGACTAAAATTGAACTTACTGACAGATTCCAAAGCAAAACTTTTTCTGACCCTGCTGACCCAGTGAGCATTTTGCTGTCCAATGGTCATGCCTTAACTTTGCATATTGCATTAGTATTGCACCCTTCTCATGTTCATTTAATGATTTTTGACTTTTCAGTCTGAGGTTAATCTCTTTTTGGCTCATTAAGGAAAACCTGCTTAATAATGATGCACACCTGAATTTAAGAGGTTTTTCACTACCAGACTTCATGGAGATTTATATATCACTTACAAATGATTAAATACAAAAGTAATAGTAGTTTTAAGGAATATCAGGAATATCAACTTGCATAATAATCACTGTATATGAAATATGGCAGTGTATATGTTATCAGTTGATATCAATACACAGTGGTGCCACTACAGTATGTTTTTAAAAGAATTGTTGATACTCTTAAGTGTTTCTGAATTGTTTTGTTCTTTACAGCAGTTCCAGGAGTTACAGAGTGTATCTGGGAAAACATAACCTGTATATGCATCCCGCCTGTATATGGATATAATCATTCATCCCGCATGGAATTCTAACGATATACGGTATGGTGGCCAAGAGAATTCATCATTTGACAGATGAAGGGGATACAAAATTACAGCATATATACTGTATATATGTGTGTGTAAATATATGTAACAATTAATTACATATTAATTCATTCATTCATATCAAGCAATAGGTTTGTTACAGTGAAGGTATAGCTGAATTATTTTATAAAAATGAGTGTGTTTATCACACTTTAGGTGTGTGCCACTCACATATCCAGCTGAAAAGCAGTAACCCATCCACAATCATGTTTTTTTATAGCTGGAAACAATTAGGATAAGGCAGTACAAAAATATAATCCAAAACAGGGCCCAACTACACACACACACACACTCACACACAAAAGATACAGATTAACCAGTTAAAAATACAGCTTATACAGTATTTCATTGTCTTGTTTAAATTTTCCTGATAATTTAAACAATATAAAGTAAATAATATTCTTTAAATTTTCATTTTTGTAAACCTTTTTTGTAAAATATATATAGTTCCAGAATTAAAAATAAATAAATGAATGAACAAACAAATGACTTTGTTTTAAAGCACCAGCATTTATGAATATAAAATTTCTCTTTTGAATAGTCCTACATGTATATATTTTTTGTGTGTGCATCTTCAATTATTATACCAAAGGTAATGTAATTTCTAATTCAGACACCAAAATGATTTAAGTCTATCTCAATCTTAAACCACTTTATTTATATAAATATAAACATTTAGAAATATTTATTGACATATCTATAACATCCAGTTTTATGTTGTTTCTGGGCCACAGTAATGACAGCGCCCTGATCAAACCGCAGACTCCTGTAACCCTAAGTGACACTATCAGCCCTGCATGTCTTCCACCGGACGGCTATGATCTGCCCCACAACTCTCCCTGCTATGTCACTGGTTGGGGACGTCTTTACAGTAAGTACTGTTGATGGTTATGGACATAATTGTGCTGTTAAACTTTCCACAGTAAGTAATACTGATGGTTGAGTTTTGTACAAAGCAAATATTTGTATTCTTCTTAGAATTTTCCTCAACCTCTTTTTCCCATTTCATTGATTAGCCAATGGACCCCTTTATGAAATCGTAAGGAGAGTATCTGTAAGGAGATATTTGCGATATGAATTTTTCTAAATGTTTTATAAGTGTTTTAGTTCTCTGCTGACCATTTTGAATTATGTTTGTATTATGTTACTCCACAATGGTTAATTGTATTTCAAATGTATAAATGTAGCTTAATCTCTGACTCTACGTCACACAAACAGGGTGACACTGGTGGCCCCCTAAATTGTGCAGGTAGCGATGGTACTTGGCAAGTCAGGGACGGATTATGGGTTGTGTGGGCCCCTGGGAATGGACAACGCTCCCGTAACATTTTCGTCAGCCCCTGGGCTACACCTTCACACAACGCTCCCGCAATGTTTACGTCGGCCCCTGGGAAGCACCTTCAGACAACGTTCACTCAACGTTTGCGTCTGCCCCCGGGCAGGGCTCATGGGCCCTGTAGTCCGTGCCTGGACAAGTCCATGGTGTTTTAACCTATCAAAGTTCAATGACCTGTCTGATGGTCAAGAAGCCCAACATTTTCACTTGTGTGAGCGCCTACATTGACTGGATCAGCAGCGTAAGTGCTTTATGACAGCAAACATGCTATAGACAGACAAATTAAGCTACATGTGGTTTTACAGTGTTTATCCTTATAGAAATTAATACTAATATTTTCTAATTCTTATCTCTTTACAGAGCATTGCCAGCTATTAAAAAGCAAGCAGAAACAGGAGTTTTCTGTCATCCATGTCTTGAACAATAAAAAAACATAAAATAGTATAGTCACTATAAAGTAGTAATGACAGTAAATGGTTCAAATGCTTGCATGTCTTGTATGATCTATTTGAACATGTTGTCATCAATGGTATTACATAGAAAATACACATCATGTGATTGTGAGGTCTCTTAGCTCAATGAAATGTCAAATATAGCCCAGTGGGTGGCAGTGTGGTGTTTTATTTAAACGGGTCACATTTTTTTAAGTTTCTCAATACAACTTTATATACCAAGTCAGATTTTAGAAACGTAGCTATTATTGTAAATACTGCTTTAACAGATTAAAAGTGCACTCAGACATTTACCATAACTATCAAAATCTAAACACATATGTTAGGAACAATGAAACGACTACAGATTAAAAACAAGTATACATTAAAACTGCTTACACATTTAGGCGCATATGTATCTGAATCTATATGGATTTAACAACATGAGTAAACAATGAAGGGGAATCTCTACTGACATTTAACTAAACAGCAATAACCAAAGTCTAAAAAATACAAGTTTCATACATGATTTATGTTGCCCACTTTTAGTAAAACTAACCTGCACAACACTACAAACCAGCTATAATTCATGTAGCAATCTACCTTTTTACTTAATAAATAAATACTAAATAAAAGAAATGTACTAATAAACAGATAAATAACCATTAAAAAATAAAATAAAATAAAATATTACATTTCAATAGATCTGACAGTTTTAGCTGAGAGAAATGGGCTATTAAGGTTTAACATTTATTTAAAAATATATTTTAAAAAATGAAATGCCTTTTTAGTAAGGCCCTCATTAATTGGAAATTAATAAATTGTGTTTGTTTGTGTTGTTTTTTTTTTATTAAAGTAAATGTGAGAACACACCAAATGTTCAACGTCTTAATCAATGGGTAAAACTTCCTTTAAAATGATTAGATTATAGCATATGAATTATCAAAGTGTACCCAAAGAACCACCAAGGCGAATATTTTATTTGTTTTTCCTAAAGCAGTCAAGGACATTCATTTCAAACGATTGCTTAACCGCGGTCATACATTACACTGACTTACACTGTGAACTGGCCAGTATATAAACCCCCGAAGAGAGAGAGCGTTGAAGATACAACCATGATGAAGTTTGTGGTCCTGGCTGTTCTGTTTGTTGGAGGTAAGAAGCCTTCAAAGACTAATAATATATTGTAGAACTAACTAGTTTTTAAAGTCTGGAAATAACATGCAGGAGATTTTCAAACTATTATATTACTTTTTGAAATGTGTTATGTTTCACCACAGCTTACGGATGTGGGCTTCCCACCTTCCCTCCTATTATATCGAGGGTTGTGGGGGGTGTGGATGTCCGACCAAACAGCTGGCCCTGGCAGGTACATGCACAATCCATCATTTTTACTAAAACATACTGTCCTGCTAATCCTAATGAGCTCATAATAACAGTATTATAATAAATATATTTACTCATTATTATTATTATTATCAAAATACAAATAAACATCAGTTGTACATTGTCTATAATGCCTTAGTAAGAAGATATTTAAATGCATAGTTTTGCATTCAAAACGTGTCATTCTTACTGTTATATTTCTTGGCAAAATATTTAGCATAATGCAATGCAATACAGACGTGATACTTGCTGGATTATAAACAAAAGGACATAAAAAAGACAACTGACCCCTGTTCTGTTCTTCTCTCAGATCTCTCTTCAGTACAAAAGTGGCAGCAGCTGGTACCACACTTGCGGTGGAAGCCTTATTTCAAATGAGTGGGTTCTGACAGCTGCTCACTGCATCAGGTTAGTTTGAGTAACTTAAACGCAGACCTGGTTAAAAATGAAATAATATTTAGTACTGTGGTATACATCAAAGTAGCATGATGTTAAATACCATTTGATAGTATTTGTGAGTGTTTCTGAACGCTTTGTCCTCCCTATCGTGACCCTGCAGCAGTAGCAGAACATACAGGGTGTATCTGGGAAAACATAGCCTGAAGGAGGAGGAGAACGGATCTTTGGCCGTCGCTGCTGGAAAGATCATCGTCCATGAGGGCTGGAATTCCTTCACTATCCGGTACAGGAGCCAGAAGTCTCCTCACAAACAAAAGAGATGCATTTCTTGAATGTCTTGTACAATTAATTTATTTTTTATGTTGTGTCTGGGCCACAGTAATGACATCGCCCTGATCAAACTGGAGAGTGCCATCACTCCAAGTGACACTATCACTCCAGCTTGTCTGCCTGCTGATGGGAATGTTCTGCCCCACAACGCTCCCTGCTATGTCACTGGTTGGGGACGTCTTTACAGTAAGTACTGTTGATGGTTATGGATGTAGGTAGTTGTGCTGTTAAACTCGGTTGACACATTTTTTGACCTACCTTTTTTTATTGTCAATAACTAGCCAATGGACCCCTTGCTGATATCCTGCAGCAGGCTCTCCTGCCTGTGGTGGATTACGCCACCTGCTCTAAGTCTGACTGGTGGGGCTCTCAAGTCACACAAAGCATGGTCTGCGCTGGTGGAGATGGTGTTGTTGCTGGATGTAATGTGAGGAGATATTGACGACTTTTTCTTTTTCATCAATCAGTATTTGTAGTCTCCGATTACGATTAACATTAACTAGTTTATTTTACAATAAGGTGCCATTCACACAGAACATGTTTTATTTAGCCTACTTTAGCAATATAGAAAACTAATTTAGAAATTTGAAAGCAAGGAGTATCATTTGTGGGTTTTAAAAAAAGTGTTAATGTTAAACTAAACTTAGATGTCATATTAAAACAGAAATAAATACATGAAGTGAATATGACATAACAAATCATTTACAAAATTAAAAAAAATATTGAAAATGTATATAAAAAAATTTAACACTGCCTGTTCTCACAACACAGGGCGACTCTGGTGGCCCCCTGAACTGTGCTGGTAGCGACGGTGCTTGGGAGGTCCATGGTATTGTGAGCTTTGGTTCAGGACTCAGCTGCAATTATAATAAGAAGCCCACCGTTTTCACTCGTGTGAGCGCCTACATTGACTGGATCAGCAAGGTAAGTGTTTTATATTAGCAAATATCTGTAATAACATGCAAACTAAGCTTAATCTTGTAGCATTTTGGACTGTGTTTAACAGTGTTTTTTAATTTCTTACAGAACATGGCCAGCTATTAAAGAGCACACAGAAAATGGGTTTTGTATCACCGATGCCTTGAACAATAAAAATATTGAAAGGCACATAAAGTTGTGTAGGCTATGTATTTGCACTATAGGCATACATTAGGCTACGATAATATTTTAATACTATAAACACCTGGTTTAAATGCACTTATATGATTTAGTAAATTTTGTACAAAGCTGTTGTTAGTGTATTTTTTGTTTTTATTATAAAATCTCATAGCTCAGCACTTCTGTTACGGTCCGGCAGGTGGCAGTGTGGTGTTTTAAATTAAAGGGGCCCGTCCAAAACCTTTTTATATGCCAAGACACATTTGACACATTTTAGACTGTTTCATGTTAGTGTTTTGAATTTTTTAAAAAATCCTCAGAGGCATTTGAATGTAACTCAGTTTACATATTTATCTTTTTTTTACGTTCATCAATTTAAGTGCGAATCGTCCTAAACAGGAAAACAGCATGTGGCATAGTTTCAGTGTAAGTTGTTACTAAATATGCTCTTGCATGCATACATATACATACAATATTACCAATAATAGAAAAATACCAAAAAGTGCCCATGTGCAGGTTTGTCATCATGCAAAGGGGACACACAGGTAAAGTAGAATTTAGCTAAATTTTGTGGTACATTGATACGAATATATGAAAACAAATTCTCTTTTTATCATTAATAGTCACAGCAAACAACACAGCAACACTATTTTATCACATTGAGCCACAAACTGCTTTATATTAAGGACATTTTGAGCACCCTCTACATTTGTCTTACCATAAAAATATTTTGAAATGGAAGTGGATTAAGAGTCAATCTAAACTGATAAAACAGATCTTCATCTTGGTCTGCTGATACTGGCTCACTGTGCAGCCACAGTGATGTATCTCGGCTCCATGTTTCCAAAGTAGGACTTCTCCCACTCGCTCATGAGGTCAAAATAAAGAGGCCGATCACAGAAGGTGCAGGAGGCCATAGCGGGTCCATTCAGCGGTAGTCCAACTTCCTGCCATACCTCCAACAGTTTCTCTGTCCAACACAAAATATTAATAAAAATTCAGATTCAAATCATTAACAGTTTAAATGTTCTTCATTTTCTCAAATCTGGATACATTCCTTCAACAATGGCAGATGTCAGAGTGACACAGAAAATGAAACTGCAGCTCTGTTTAGTGGCACTAGTACAGAAATGAAACTCTTCACCTTAAGAGTGAAAAGAAATAGAGTTTAGCTAATAGCATGACCACTCACCTACAAAGTAGTCCATCATAATTGGATTGTGGAAAGGAGAAGGAGCCAACCGCAATAGCTCTTCTCCACGAGGCACTGTTGGGTAATTTATGGCCTGCACATAGATGTTGTGTTTCTCCAACAGAATATCACACACCTCAGAGTTTTTTGCTGCATTTCCAACCTGAAACACCAGATTTAAGGTGTGAACATTTATATCTGTGCAGCAAAGGATTCCATCCAAAGTACATATTATATGAATTTTTTTATTTAATAACAATAATTTTTGGGTGAACTATACGATTAAGGACGTAATGGTTTGTGCAGACACTGACCCGAATGGGAATGATGTGGCTAGGGCAGTTGATCACAGGGAGCCCAGCATCCAGCAACAGCTGTCTCATGTGTTTGACATTTCTCTGATGGGTTCTGCGCAAAGCTTGGCCCTCTGGGCTCTTCAGCACACGCACTGATTCCAGAGCCCCCGCCAGAACCATGGGAGGCAAAGAGGTAGTGAAGATGAAACCGGCGGCGTAGGAGCGCACAGTGTCCACCAGGGCGGCAGTGCTGGCTATGTAACCACCCACACAGCCAAACGCCTTACCTACAGACATTTCAAACAATATCAGCAAACTTGAGAGGCAACAACACAGGTGAAATTACAGGATAGGATCCTGCATTTGAGACTGACTGTATCTGACTTACCCAGAGTTCCAGAGACAATATCAATCTTGTGCATGACGTTGTCTCTCTCTCCTACACCTGCTCCGTGAGCCCCATACAGTCCGACAGCATGGACCTCATCCACAAAAGTCAGAGCTCCATATTTATGTGCTACATCACATAGTTCTTCAAGAGGGCAAATTGCACCTGAGAAACAAGTTATTGTTTCAGTTTAGAAATGCACTATTATCAGTTGACAATGAATAATTTATTCCACAAGCATAATTGTCTGATAAAAGGGTGGTTGTAAAGATAAAGCGAGTAGTATTTGGCTGGAAATGTAATTTCTTAAAAAGTGCACCCAATAAAGTGACTCACAATATCAGTTCATTAACCATAACCATGGTGTTGCTAGTGCCAAGTCCTTTTTACAATATAAAGAAACAATCTCTTTTGAGTCAGTTGTGTGATAGCTCCTTCTACTCACCATCCATTGAATGAACAGTTTCAAAAGCCACTATTTTGGGAGTGAGTGGATCTGAGCGGCTGAGCAGTTCCTCCAGATGACTGGCATCATTGTGTCGGAAAATGAAGCGTTTGGCCCCACTGTTCCTGATGCCCTGGATCATTGAGGCATGATTACCCATGTCTGAGTAGATCTCACAGCCTTTACAAGGAGAAGATGTTTAGTGGTGGAATTAGAATTTAGTGGTCAGAAAATACATTACTGTTTAATTTGGGGTCAGTGAGTATATATATATATATATATATATATATTAAAAGAGGATGCATTAAATTGGTTAAAAGTGACAATAAAGACATTTATAATTACAAAACATTTATTTTGATAACATTTCATAATAATTTTGTATTTTTGATCAAATAAATCTTACAAAAACACTAAAATTGCACCGACCCCAGACTTCTGAACAGTGCTGCATTTTGAAAAGACAATTTTTTTCATTTAATAGCAGTATAGTTTTTTTTTTTTTTTTTACTAAATGAATTAATTCACACATTCACAGACAGGTCACACACGTCCGTTGGATACCTGGGAGCATTTTAGCCAAAGTAAAGAGGGTGGAATCATTGGCTACAAAGCAGGAAGAAAAGACCAGTGCTCCATCTTTCTGGTGAAGACAAGCCAGTTCACTCTCCAGCTCCACATGATAGTTACTCGTCCCAGAGATATTTCGGGTGCCACCCGCTCCTGCGCCATGCTTCTGCAACGCATCTCTAAGAGACGTTAAAAGGTTTTGATTACTCAGTTAGTTTGTTTTAGCACCTATGTATATCCAAATTCAAACAATAAGAAACTTAAAAGCATTCTGTTTTATCATATTACACATACAGTATGTAAACAAGACTTATAAGTTAGTGTATTTTAGTGGACCTTCATTTGTTCTTCCCTATGTACAATAGCATATTATAGCAAGCATTTATTTTATTGTCTGCTTTATGTACTGACCCTATGGCCTTGACAACACGTGGATGGCGACTCATGCCCAGGTAATCATTACTGCACCATACAGACACCTGGGAGCCCAAGCGACCAGGGATGGAATAGTCCTCAGCAAAAGGGAAAACCTCTGCAAAACGGTTCACCGTCTTAAAGATACGGTAGGTATGGTCATTCTTCTTTTCCACAATCTTCTGAGTGAAGAAATCATCGTAGCTGAAACTGGGTCTGGCTGAATTATTTAAAAAGCAGATGGGCAATCATCAGTGAGGTAGAAAGATGGGAATAAAAGAACAGTCACTACTTCAGTATATTACATTAACAAAACAAATCAGTCTAGGATCAATTCAATAATAACCTACATTTTACTCAACATCCATTATTCCTCATTATGTCATATTATTCCAACAGTTCACACAGAAGTGACACCTTTTAACCATCTAATCAATTAAGTAAAAAAATAGTGCTCATTGTGTACATAATTCGGCAGAAACAGTAGGTACTGTATGTCACCCCAAGGTGCAAAAGTTACAATTCTTTGTACTGTATTTAACCTTAAATGGTAGAGCAAGTATGTAAATATAATATTAGTATTCTAAGAAGTACATATTAATACTTTAAAAATATACAGTGAATACAGCGTACAGAATATATAGTTTAGTAACTTTTACTGCCCCAGTGACAGTTTGGTATTTGGTATTTGAGAGTGTATGGTTTATACTACTGAAAATCTTAAAGAAAAAACTCACTAAAGTTGTCTTCAAGAAGGTGTGTAGGGCCAGTGGACTGACGACTTTGCAAGCCACTGAACAGTGAACTCATCAAGCCTAGAGAAAAAGGGCATAATTAAGTTAGAAATTCATCAAACAAACAAAATTCTAAATTTTTTGCTTTGCTTTGTTTTGTATTTAATGCCATTGGTTAAGTCCTATATATTTTTTTTAATTACAGGCTACGCACATTAACTGTCCAACCATGATAGCTATAAAACCCAAAAACTACAATTTTCCATTTAGACGTTATTTTCTAGTACACATGCGGCTTTGTGACGTTTCATCTGTAATGTGATTGTCTAAAGACTGGCTTTTGTTACATCAGCAGTCTGAGTCATCCTCTGCTTACCATTCACAGCTAAGGAGTCTCTCAAATTGGAGTTAAATGGTGCAAATTGCAGAGAGGAGAATGTCCTCTGAGCTGGGTGTTATTATGTAAAATGCATACAACCCCTGCATGATACACTGCTCAGACAAAAGAGGCTCTTCAGCAGAGAACTAATTATACTGTGGTGGTAAAAAAAGAGGCAGCTGCTGCAACACATCAGCCTGTCAACTAGATTATATCTGCTTCTCAAGCAATATATAAACATTACAGTTTCACCGTCCATGAATACCACACTGAGAGGTATGGTTTTACCAGAGTTATATTGATGCTCAAGATTGGGCTGGACATCCTCCTGCACTTGTGGACTGGCTTTAACTAGTCCAATCTTAGAGGAAACAAAGGGACAGCTCTGGGACATGGAGATTGCCACCTGAGTGGCTGTGGTCGCCAACTGCCGCTTTGGCTCCTTATGAGGGAGAAGGCCTGCACACAATAAACACATAAACATGTGCCGACCTGGTAATACCTTACAGTAATATAGTACGGATATAAAAATAACAGCATTACCTTTTTCCTCAATGGACTGGGTGGCTTTTACAGAGATCTGGCGGACAATGATCGGACATCGTTCAGCCAATCCAAAGTACGCTGCCACATTCCTTAGAGAAGGGCCTGGAGTGGACTTCAAGAAGGGGCAGTGATGCAGAAAAGCAGACATGATTTTAACAGCTGTAAACAACGGTAAAGATGGTCAGTGGGGTGAAAATTAGACAGTATGTGAAAATACGTTTCCATAATGTAGCAACATTGTTAAGCATTTCTTAGAAAGATGCCCTGTCTAATTATCCATTAGGCAAAATATAATCAATATTTGACTCTAAAGTGACCCTAATCTAAATTTCGAGCAATGGGGTTCAGGGCGCGGGGCACCTGGGTGCGGCCGATACTGCGCTTTATCTGGAACCCGCAGACCGTCGCTTTCTTCAGCACTCCGTTCTCAAAGTTAAAACACTGACGTCACTAACACTGATAAAGGCCGGATTATACGTACCGAAAAATATCAACCTTATAAAACGTATACACGTAAAACTATTATTAATGGCCAACAAATACGTTGCGTTGATATTCTTTTTAAAGCGTAAACGAAGTAATTCCACATATATTAGGTTACAGTTGTCTAAAGATGACACTTTTGTTGATACAATAATAACAGAAAACAAACAATTATAGGCTTGTAATGTAACAATATATTGCCTATATAATATTTTATTTAATATTACAATATGTAATACATACACAAACTCCTGCATCTTTCAGAAGTCTAGTTGTGGTATATAGCACGATGTGGTTTTATTATTCAAGTGGTTTGAGGTTCATTAAACTTCCCTTATCGGTATCTAAAAAGGCTTAGAAAAGAAACACTTTTTATATTTCTATAAAACTAAAGAAGAAATTTTGGCAAACGACTTTAGACTTGTTTCTGAGACTGAACTTGTCTCTTGAAATAAAGTAGCTAATTTACACTACTGCAATTCCTATTTCCTGAGTGACGTTTTATTGTATCACCTTACAGCCTATATATACATTGTTCAAATGTAAATATCGCAGTAACATAATGAAAAAAAAAAAACATTAGCCTACCTGTTGACCTGCACTGAGGACGAACTTCTGAACAGCAGCCGACGCTCAAACAAATCGATGGGTTCAGTCAGTCCCTCACACTTAGTGCTGTGAGCTGTGCGTGACGGAGGGGCGTAATCTGACACGAGACTAATCAATGGACATTCACGCGACTGTTTACTTTGTTTCATTTAGAAGATATCGTTTTTGTTTTGAAAATAATAAAAATGCATTGCAGTGTTTCAAACTAATTAAATTCCTATTGCTATCGCATCAATGGGACTCGTTCGTTTACTGTCTTTTAATTAATGATACAAGACGTCAAATAATCAAATGTTTTATTTTGTGTAAAGCTGGAGAGGCACTTTATTTCAATATATTAGGAACAACAAATTGAAGATCATTTCATGTCAATAGTATCGATTAATTACACATTGGCTGTTGTTAACAAAGCCGTATGTTCCACCATTCTTTTTGTGGTCATAAAAATGCAATTGTCCTGGTTGCATAATAAATAATAAAATACATACATACTGTAGATATACATGCACCACGTCTATTGAAAACACAATAAGCATGTCCTTACTTTTTCTGAAAGACAACATGTTAGTATCCTGAGCAAAAGTTATGTTCTTTTTCATTTTTAGGCACACTGAATTTTAAATTAAAGCTGTATGAACTTTAAAACACACGTCTATACATTACAGCATTTATATTTCCCAGATTCGACTGTGACATGCATCTCCTAGTTCATTATAAGACTGACTGGTCATGATATTTCCCTTCATATTTCAATCATATCAAGCCAGTGTATTATGACTGTCCTATCCCTATAAATACAGCATGTACAAACTGTGTACATTAAAACAAACCAAATGACTGCATAAAACTATCATATCATATATCTAAAACACATCAGCTTTACTTACAGTAATGCTACATTAATCCATTCATCCAACAAGAGTTTTTAAAAGAAGCTTTTGAATATCTTAACCAAAAACTGCATTAAAAAAACCCTAAAATAAAATAAAATGACATACTTCAAAAATATAAAAATCACCATTCAGGTAATCAAAGGCCCCTCGAAGAATGACTGTTTAGGCTGTAGTGCTTTTGTGGGAGTATAGATCCAATCTGTCTATCCCTTGAATGCATCTTGTCCTCAATGGGAAGTACACCAGCATCACAGCATCACATTATTGCTTCTATAAAGTCAATGCAAGATTAGCTGGAAAAATTAGGTCTTGACGACCTGAACATTTCCTCCAGCAGCACTAGGAGGCATAGGCACTCCAGGGTTTGAGCCAGCCTGAACATCCACAAAACCCATCCTCTGCCTTCTCTTCCTCTGCTCGGTCATCTAAATGAACAAAAACACAACCGTCATATTATAATGTAAAAGCTGAGACATTTATTCGTTTTAATGAACCAGCATTTTTAAATGATGGACAAACAGTGCTGATAAATGTACCTGTTCTTTAAGCTCTGTTAACTGGCTTGTAAGTTGTGTGACCACTTTCATGGTGGAGGTGAGGCGATCCTGCAGGTTCCTCATCTCATTCTGTTCTCCATCTCCCTCAGTTACAACCAGAGACATGGCCTGCATGCGTGGGAACCAATCCAGGTTCTTATTCTAACAAAAGGCGACAACAAGACTCAATCAAACACATTGCAAAGTGAACAAAGAGTAAAATAAAGTGAAATATAAAGTATATATAAAGAAATATATAAATTTACCTTTATCATATGGGCCACGTAGCTCTCTGGGCCAGTGTAATCTGTCTTATTTTTCTCCCTTACCAGCACAATGAAATAGAGGTAGTGCCAGATGTTATGCTCAAATTTAATGTGTTCCTCAAATGAGACGGTCTTATTATCAAACTTGTCCCTCTCGAGACCTGTTAAAATACAAATGTATTTCAAATAAATGGCTTTTATTAATTTATATTATTTAGTTTCTATCTATAAAATGTTAAGCTCCACACTGATGATGATAATGATAATAATAATAATAATAATAATAATAATAAATGCAAATCAGAATGCCAGAATGCTAAAAATTCAGCCTTTTCATCAGAGGAATAAAAATGTTAAAATATTTTTATTTAAAATGTAATTTCATACCGCAAATGAAACAGGTGGTCTTCAGTATCTCCTCTTTCTTTTGTTTTTCACTACGCAGGTCAGCAAAGGTGTCAATAATTACACCAAAAATCAAGTTGAGAACAATGATGATGACAATGAAGTAGAAGAGAAGGTCGTACACCACACGAGCAGGGAACAAAGGCTCCTGTAAATCGAACAACATTGTAACAGTCTTGTCAGGTTTTGTATTCACACATGTGCATATTCCCATATAGTTGTGGGTCTCCATACATTTTTAGAGGGTTTGCGCAGAACATCTCCCACACCTCCTCCGTTCCTCAGCCCATGATTCAGCACCGTAACGATACACATTAGAAGAGTGTCACATGCTCTCTCTGTATTGTCCTCTTCTTCTGCAAAGGCATTTAAAAAGCATTGACAGTTGAGTTTTGATGCCAATACAATAATATTAAATATTGTCTTTGCTGCTAAACTCACCTTCTGATGGTGCAACCAACCCAGTTTCCTCCGTGCAATCTACTCCGTCTGCACTGCAGCTGCTCATAGAGTTATCTGTGCCTGCTTATAGGACAAGAAACACCATTTAGAATCAATAAATAATAAACGGTGTGTTGTAATTCAAATTCATCATGAAAGCTGGATTTGTATCCTTTCTGCAAAAAACTATTCAGATGCACCACCAAAATGAAAAGAGGTGTATGCAATTTACCTGTATCTAAGCTAGCAAGCCGGTCAACTTCCATAATGAAGTCATTCCTGAGGAAGAGAAAGCCCACGATGGAGAACAGGTAGACCAGGATGATGGCTAAGACAGCAGTGAGGAGAATAGAGCGGCCGTTACGTGTCACACTCTTGATGACATTAAAGAGCGTCTCCTCACGGTAGATCAGATCAAACAGCTGAAGGAGAAAT
>JAUMHI010000252.1:2279370-2291276 GCA_032359435.1 Enteromius unitaeniatus | reverse complement strand
AGTATCTCTGTTTCATTTATTCACCCAAAATAATTTTAATGGCAGTTGGTGCTTGGCAAAGGTTTTGTGGCATATTTACAATACTGATGATTAAAACATTGCATAGAAGAAAAAAGTAAACATTTAAGCTACAGTTTTGTACTACAGTATATTATGAATATCCTTTATTAATATTAATATTATTGTGTCATTATTATAAATTTTTTTTTCATTTTAAATTCATTTTTTATTTCATAATTTCACATTCATAATTTATTTCTGTGATGCCAAAGCTAATCTTTAGTGTCACATGATCCTTTGAAAATTATTCTAATATGTTGATTTGGTACTCAAGAGAAAATAATTTATTATTAAAATGTTAAATGTAGTGTAAAATCAAGGTAAAAACAGCTGTACAGCTCATTATCTTGGAGTAACCTGCAATTTTCTCAGGATATTACATGTATAGAATTTTTAAATGAACAGCATTTCCAACAAAGATAACCTTTTAATTTATTGCATCCTTCCTGAATTAATGATTAATTTTTATGAAAACAAAAATAATTAAAACGGGTATATAGTAAGAGCAGTTCAATAAAGATTTTAACACCCACCAATATGCTGTAGAAGAGCTCGTGGACAAAAAGCCCCAGTGTGCTGGTTAACACATAGGCCAGGTGGTACAGGAACTCTACATCCATCACCATGGCTTTATAGCCCATGATGAAGGTGCCGTTGTTCCCCACAAAGCTCACCGTAAACACTATCTTATTGATCAGCTGGTTAAAAAGAGAAATTCAAAATGAAATCTATTTGTTTTTATTTAAGCAAACACAGAGTATTTTGGCAAGCGAGACTTACATTAAGCGCCCCCAGCAGGATGAGAGTTGGCCCTATGCCGAAGTGATAGACGCAGCGCAGGGTGATGGCGACAGTGAGGGACTGGAACCCATAGCGCTTAAATAACAGGCCCAAAACTGACAGTCCAGCGAAACACCAGAACAGCATGAGCAGCAACGAAGTGTCTATGCTTCCTGGAAACACAAAAGACTGTTTGTCCATATTTGTGTGCTTTGAAATCGAGGGTAAATGTATAATTTATGCAATTAATACACTAAAGTTACCAACAGATAATGCACACATAAGCATACCAGAATGACCGGAGTCATGTGGGTAGAATAAAGCGATGATAAGATTGATAAACACAGCCAGATTGAACGATATGGTGCCCCAGAGAGACATTCGACGAGAGAACCAGTATAGCACCGGCATGCCTAAAACACAAAAATCACAATAAACTTGTATTAAGGACAGTTTGAACTAAGCCACAACCCCCCTAGGCCTAATACTTACTGCGAAGTTTTTTCTGCCATTCCATTTCATTGTGCAGGAAAGAGGTCTGATCGAAGAAGTGTGTAACCTTACTGCCCTGCTCATCCTGCTCTGTGGTGGTAAACACACGGACCTTTGACTCCTCCGTCAGGAACTCGCAGATGGTGTGAACTGGATAAACTATCTGCTCCATGCTACGGTCTTCCCGCACAATCTGCATGTGACATGGGACAACTTCTCATAATCACAAATTCATTTTAATAAGAGAAATTACAATAAAATAAACGTTCTTTTTATTGTTACCTCAATCTGAGCCGTTTGACGGTCATAGTACTCTAATGGATCCTCCTGTTGCTCCTCCTGCTGTTTATTGTAGGTGAGCTACAATAAACACAAACAAAAGAAAACTTAAAAAATAGAAGATGTATGCATGTTCTAGGAAATACTGAAAATATGCTTCTAGTCCTAAAAAGTAAAATTTACAAGTTACCATAGAAGAGATGCTTTCCTCTTCTTCCTCTATTGTCTTCTTTTGTGGTTTAAGCAGTGTGAGGAGCATTTTGTTGTGCCGGGCAAGCTGAGGGAAGAAAGAGGAGTTAATTGATAGTTTGTCTTAAAATGTTAGTTTTTTTTTTTATTATTGTTTTATTTTGATTATTGTACCTTGATTATTAATATGGTTTATTATTGTGTTTTTGTCTGTTAATAAAAAAACTTGTCTCTACATATCAGGTATTAGACATTAAAGCCATGTTCACACTTGGCGTTTCTGTTTATCATTATAATCCTATTGAGTAAACATTGTTTTCAAAGAAAATCCTGAGCACCTAAAAATAATTCTGCAAATACATAAGAATATGAAGCAGTGGTCTACCTGTAATGCCAGGATGTAGATGTTGTGTCCAACTTCTAGAGGTGAAACTTCTGCCTCCAAATTCTCAGCCTCTTGTAGGTAAGCCTTTTTTATCACCTCCACCTGATGATATACAATACAGTACTCAGTAATGTTAAAATACTAATGTTATACATAATACACAAGATGCAGCAAAACTGACCAGTTCCCGGGGTCGAAGGTTAAACAGGATCCTCTCTGCATTCTCACTGTCATGACGACTCTCCATCAAAGCCAGCAAGAGCTTAGAGGCATTGTCCTGACAATAGTCACACATTGTTATAAATGATGTACATGATTTATTTATATTGAAAGTATACTGTTCACATCAGGACTGTTTTTTCACCTTGAGCTGCAGCACCAGCTCCATACGGTAACGACAGAGAGGACTGATGTCATTCAGAATCAAGGCTGTGATGATGTCAATGCCGTTGCACTCATGAGAGACGATGCATGTCTTGTGAGAGACAAAAATTTGTATTCAAATATTTCATGAAAAAAAAAAAAATCATTTCAAATAGAAACAGTTTTATAATAAACACCAGCTTGTGTGCTTCAAGTGTTTTCTGATTCTTTATTTCTGAATCTCCTACGGATTCATTTAGTACTTAAAATTAAATCTCAGCCACGGATTAAAAGTACAGATGTCTAAAAGTAGTTTATTTAAAATAATACCAGTATTAGTAATTGATAATCTCACCTGGTTCTCTTGGCATGGTCCTTGGCAGTACTCTGTGAGGGTCTCCAGGGTCTGTGTGATCAGCTCCACATTGTTCTCATTGATATAAAGGCCCAGCAGACCCAGTCCTCCTGTTGTACTTCCACACATGATGTCCAGAAACTGGAGCGTCTCACAAACCAAGTTATAATTTGTTTTATTGCTCTGAGAGCGAAGAAAATTCTAGGGCAAAAACATGAAATTGAAACAATAGTCTAATAAACTACTATAACAAATTATCATTTTGTTCAATTTCTATAAAGAGAGGACTTTACACCTTCCACTTGCATCTCCAATTAATGTATTTTAATTTAAGACTTTTTGGAAAACTAGATCTGCACTGATTTAAGACGATTTTAAGAAACTATTTTTAAAACCATGATGAATGACATGCATCATAGCTGATTGTTAATCTGGGGTTATTCAGACCTGAAGATCATGATTGTGGTTCTCACAGAGCAGCTGTAAAAAGCGCAGGATGGGTTTCATGATGGTGACAGAAGGGCCCATTTCTGTATCTACTTCCTGCTGCTCAGGTTGAGGTGGCTGCTCAGGTTGGCCAAAGGAAGGCCCTGCACCTATCAGAAACCATTGTTAGAGTCAGCAATGAATGTAGATTCAACTACAGTAGTGTATAAGACGTAGCATTACTTTATTAATTTAATAACAAAATAATTTTGACCCTTTCCTCTCACAATGTCTGCACTTCATATTACCTGGCTCCATATCTTTGTCATCTTTGGCTTTATTGCTCATTTCTCCCACGTTGACAGAGATAGTGGATTTGATGTCCAGCTGTGCGTTCTTCATGCGATCATTTAATACTTTAAAAAACTTTTCTGACTTGTTGTCTCCCATCATGATTTTGTAAAATGAGTTCTGTTAAAAACAGGAACAAATAAGTACAGTCACCAATTGTGCAAGTTCTCCCACTTAAAAAGATGAGACAGGCCTGTAATTTTCATCATAGGTATACCTCAACTATAAGACAAAATGAGAGAAATGAGAAAAAAAATAAATAAATCACATTGTAGGATTTTTTTATAATTTATTTGAAAATTATGGTGGAAAATAAGTATTTGGTCAATAACAAAATTTAATCTTAATACTTCGTTATATACCCTTTGTTGGCAATGACAAAGGTCAAACGTTTTCTGTAAGTCTTTACAAGGTTTTCACACAAGGTTGCTGGTATTTTGACCCATTCCTCCATGCAGATCTCCTCCAGAGCAGTAATATTTTGGGGCTGTCGCTGGGCAACACAGACTTTCAACTCCCTCCAAAGTTTTTCTATAGGGTTGAGATCTGGAGACTGGCTAGGCTACTCCAGGACCTTAAAATGCTTCTTACGAAGCCACTCCGTCGTTTGCCCAGACAGTGTGTTTGGGATGATTGTCATGCTGAAAGACCCAGCCACATTTCATCTTCAATGCCCTTGCTGATGGAAGGAGGTTTTCACTCAATACCTCATGATACATGGCCCCTTTTGTTTACACGGATCATTCATCCTGGTCCCTTTGCAGAAAAACAGCTCCAGAGCACGATGTTTCCACCCCCATGCTTCACAGCAGGTATGGTGTTCTTTGGAAGCAACTCAGTATTCTTTCTCCTCCAACAAGTTGAATTTTTACCAAAAAGTTCTATTTCGGTTTCATCTGACCATCTGACATTCTCCCAGATCAATTCTGGATCATCCAAATGCTCTCTAGCAAACTTCAGATGAGCCTGACATGTACTGGCTTCAGCAGGGGGACACGTCTGGCACTGCAGGATTTGAGTCCCTGGTGGCGCAGTGTGTTACTGATGGTAGACTTTGTTACTTTGGTCCTAGCTTTCTGCAGGTCATTCACTAGGTCCCCCCGTGGGATTTTTGCTCACAGTTCTTGTGATCATTTTGATCCCACGGGGTGAGATCTTGCGTGGAGCCCCAGATCAAGGGAGATTATCAGTGGTCTCGTCTTCCATTTTCTAATAATGGCTCCCACAGTTAATTTCTTCACACCAAGCTGCTTACCTATTGCAGATTCAGCCTTCCCAGCCTGATGCAGGTCTACAATTTAGTTTTTGTTGTCCTTTGACAGCTCTTTGGTCTTTGCCATAGTGGAGTTTGGAGTGTGACTCTTTGAGATTGTGGACTGGTTTCTTTTATTCTGCTAACGGGTTCAAACAGATGCCATAAATACAGGTAACAAGTGGAGGACAGAGGAGCCTCTTAAAGAAGAAGTTACAGGTCTGTAAGAGCCAGATATCTTGCTTGTTTGTAGGTGACCAAATACTGAGAAATTTACCAATTAATTCATAAAAGATCCTACAATGTGATTTTCTGGATTTGTCTCTCATAGTTGAAGTATACCTACGATGAAAATTACAGGCTTCTCTCATATTTTTAAGCTACTCTTTTGATCTAATACAGACAGTCTTTTTGGGAAAGATGCAACAAGTACTTTCTATACTATATATATATATAAATAAATAATTTATAAGCAATATTTATGACTAAAGCTATATTTTTACAGAAGCTGCTTCCCCACCTGGATCTCTGTGTTGCCTCCTTCCAGCAGACAAATGGCGAGCTGAATGCTCTCCTGAAAGATCTTCTCATTTTTAGAGCTGGTTATGAGGTCTATAAAGAGTTTGGTGCCACCTTCTTTGTCAAGACGACACTGTAATGCAGCAACTGCCAGCCAGTCTCTCTCTACCTCTCCACCTGCACATAGACATACACACACACACACACACACACAAAAAAAATGATGTGCTGATACGGCTAGCTATTACAAAACCAGTCAAAATCAAACACTCTTTCTGTGTGATATTAAATTAATTATACTATAATTTTTCAGTAGTTTGAAAATGACCTCCTCCATGTTCAACAAGCTCTGCTTTGATGTTCTTTTTGTTGTTGTAGAGGTAGTTCTGGAGCAACACCTTTCTTAAGGCAAAGCCCTGTAAAAAACAGCACTTTTATTGTTAAATTAAATCTATAACACGATGACTAAAAAACTCAAACTAACCCAAAATAAAAATTGTGCCATTAAAAGAAGTTTCTATGAAAAATGGTGTGATTGCATTGTAATCTCACCTTCTCATCAAAGTCCAGTTCCCGAATGAGCATTTCCTGTAGAGTTCGGAGCACTTTGATACAGAGCTTCTCATCTGAATTCATGAGGGCCTTTGTGTGCTGGATCAATCTGCACAAAGTCAAAGAGTACGGTGATGGTGATGCACCCTCACAAACAGTAAGACAGCATTATGCAACATAAATTCTCAATTTATTTGACTCTGCCACAAAATGCACGCTTAAAGCTGTATGGAAAAAATCCTAGTTTAGACAGAGGTGACTCACTTAGATATGAAGCCTCCTGATTCACAGCGCGATCGAGCATCTGTGCCTTCCAAGAACAACAGCTCGGGCTGATGCAGCACATCCACCAGCACTGACAGCTCTGCATTAACCAACGGCATCACTCGCTCCTCCAGTGTGTTGATGATATCCTAACAGTGTTACAGAAACATTAATACGCTACATTTACAGTATACATTATTACTGATAGAAATATAGCTCAAACAAACTAGCCTGTATTGTGCTGCTAGGGCAGAGCATATTCACAAACTCATAAAAAAATAACCAAAAGAATCCAAGGTTTTTATTTTGCAGTGGCTAGATAAACAAACAACCAGACGCCACCTGATCTACCTATTCCTTCACAGTTTAATAGCAATGACTTTATGAATTTCTTCACTGATAAAATAGATAACATCAGAAATACTGTAACAAATTTTTATTCTACTACAGCCACTTCAGGTACAGGTGCTTCATTCATCACACACAAAGAAAAACTGCAGTTTAGGTCATGTCTCAAAAGCATTCAAGCTTCTTATTAAAAAACCCCAACTAGATGAACTAGTGAACAAGCATATTATAGATCCATTTCAAATGTATCATTTATTTCTACAATTCTAGAAAAAATTGTGCCTGCTCAATTGTGATCCTTCTTCCAAAAAAAAAGATCTCTATAAAGAATTTCTGTCAGGTTTCATAGCATAGAAATGGCACTTGTTAAAATTACAAATGACTTGTTCTTGAATCAGATCAATACTGCATCTCGTTACTAGTTTTACTTGATCTTAGTGCGGCATTCGACACTATAGATCTTGACATACTCATAGATCGATTACAAAGCTATACGGGTATTTAAGGACAGGCTTTACAAAGGTATAATCTAAACCAATCTGATCGCTACCGTTGTTTATTTAAGTAAGGAGTCATCTCACTTATCACTTGAAAATGATGGTGTACCACAAGGATATATCCTAGGCCATCTTTTTAATATACACTCCCATTAAACTCAGAAGACAGAGATATTACTAATTGGACTAAAAAACTGTATACAGAATCTCTTGGATGTACTGTTACTTCCTCTACGGTCAAAAATCTGGGTGTTATATTATCCCATGTTACAAACAGCATTCTTCCATTTTAGAAACATTGCTAATCTACGAAACATGTTACCTATGTCTGATGCAGAAAAGCTAATTCATGCATTCATGACCTCTAGACTGGATTATTGTAATGCATATGTATAATCTTCAATAAACAAGCTACAAATAGTCCAAAAAGGCACTGGCTACTACTTACCTATAAGGCCCTTAATGGTTTAGCTCCTGCATACCTAACTAGTCTTCTACCACGCTACAATCCAACACGGTCCCTAAGGTCACAAAACTCTGGACTTTTGGTAGTACCTAAGATAGCAAAATCCACTAAAGAAGGTAGAGCTTTTTCACATTTTGCCCTGGACAAACACTGGAATCGTCTTCCTGATAACATTTGGGATTCAGACACTGTCTCTTTTTAAATCTAGACTAAAGACAAGCATTCACATAATGCATCTCATAATATTTGTACTACAGTTATATCTGATTAAACGTACATTGTTATTATTTAGCTTGGATTGAACAAACAGTTTTTGCTTGAATGGAGCAGCAGCTACATTAATTATGTCTCTATTTGCTTTTCTTCTTCTGCCTTTACTAGGAATTTTACAATCTTCAGGCTGGATTCAACTCTTAAATGATCTGAGATGACCGAACACCTGAGAAGAGATTATGTCAAATATATATATATAAAGTTTCAACAATATATTAACATTGAAGAAACTTAATTTCCTGTAAAGCTGCTTTGCAACGATTCGCATTGTAAAAAATACTCTTGAATTGAATTATTTCGGAATCACTTGGCTCCAAAATCTAAAAGGAGATTAAGTAGACACACATATAGGCACCTGCAGTTTCTCAATGATATTTTTGTAGTCCCAGGGGTTGGTGGGAGCAGCAGGCCGTGTGAGGCGTGACAGGTTTTTGTTGCTGTGGCTGGAGCGAGACAGCGTCAGAGCACTGTGACTCAACATCAGATTGACATGAGCCTCCAACTCTACCGGCAGAGGGATGGAGCGACTCTTTGCTGTGGGGGCAATCAGGTAAACAAATAAGTTGTCTGGTCATACTTCAAAAACCTTTACTATACGATGACTGAATCTCCATTTCAGGCCAGTAAAATACTTTTTTTCTGTTTTTGTATACCTTAGAATTCATCTACTTTCTTAGAAAACAAGTTGACCTACTTGTCACCACGAGAGTTCGGATGCAGGACTCTACTTGGATTTTTTGTTGTGGCTGTAGCCAGGGACAATCTAACAGACGCATAGTAGACTGCAGCAGCTGCTTTACGATGGTATGATGAGCCTGAATGAGACAAAAGGAAAAGAAAATGAAAGGAAGAAAAAGAAACTTGGAGAATAAAATGGGATCTTCTTTTCTAAATATATCTGTAATATGGTCATATTTACACTACCATTTAAAAGTTTGAGGTCATTAAGGTTTAGGGTTTTTTTTTTTTTTATTGAATACTTTTGCTCAGCAGTGACATTAAACTGATCAAAAGTAAAAAGTAAAAAGTAAAATGTAGACGTAAATACTACTTTTACATTGTTGCAAATGTCTTTTAAATAAATGCTGTTAACTTTGAATTTGTTCATCAACAATGTATCATGATTTTTACAGCACAACTGTATTAAACATCGATAATCAGCATAGTAGAAAGATTTCTGAAGGATGATGCGATACTGGAGTAATGATCATAACATATTCACATATAAAAACACATTATTTCAAACTGTCATAATATTTCACAATATTATTGTTTTTACTTTAATTTTGATCCAATAAATTAACTTCTTTCAAGAACAAATAATCTTCCGCAAACTTTTAAACAGAAATGTATGTACCTGGAATATATTCAATTAAATGTGAAACATGTTAAATCAAGATTTTGAGGCAATTCATTTGACTAAATTCTAAAATTTTAGTAGTTTACTTTAGTTTACACTAAATTTCTAAAAATGCATAAATTATTTAATTAATACATGACAGAAACTTCAATCAAACAATCTGTAGCATTCATAATGAATAAAGGCTGATGTGGCAGAGACCAATTATGACTATTGATGCCTCACCTCTGTGCTAGTGCTGTTCTCTGAAAAGGGAGAGCTGAAGAAGGCAGTTATAGTGTCTAAAACCACTTGAATCACATACTTCTCCAGCACAGGGTCTGACATGCGTTTCTCACGGTTGTAACACACCTGGAATTTCCAAAAAATCCATGTTAATGAAACTCCTTATTCTTACACACATCTAGTTATCAGTGGACTCACCCTAGCCATATCTACAGTGAAGTTGTCAAACAGCTTCCAGATGTGGTTGCTGGTGTAGATCTCTTTCATCTCCACTTCTGTGTCTACATAGCAGTGGTTCACAAAGTTTACATATGCAATTTTTACCTGCGTGGCACAGAGGAGATTTCTAAGTTTTCAGACACACCATATGCAATAGGCTGTTCTTTTCACCTCCAAACATGTTCATGCTATAAATGATGTCATTTAATCATTTGACTGGCTCTGGTAACAAACAAGTGGTAAAAAAAAAACAAAAAACAAACAACTACCCATTATTTAAGAATAAATGCTTTCATTTCACGTCTACCATCATCTGATTACCTCTGTGATACAGTCTTCATGTGTGATTACTTTCACCATGTCCTCCAGGGGGAGCAGAGATGTGCACTTGATCTCGGTGTAGACATTTTTGCCCTCAGCACATGCAGCCAAAAGCTCTACCAGAGAGATATGGTACCGCAGAGGGCTGTCATCCTTCACCCCTTCCCGAGACTGGGTCATTAGTTCCACCATGGTGTCAAATGACGTGTCGTCATTATAGAAGACCACCACATCATCGCCCGCACTTGTAAGCTAATGGAGGAAAAAAGATACTATCTAACACATCATCAATTGCATAGATATTTACTTGAATTCATTATATATAACTACCAACAATACAATATAAAACATATCAATATGAAGTGATTAAATAAACTGATTACAAATTGTTGAAATGAACACATGCGGTTCAGTAATTCAAGATGACTTTATTTAGATCACAGTAACAAACCTCAGTCATGATCATATCTTGACATTTCTTCACATATTTCCCCTCTGCTTTAATGATGGTGTGCAGAAAGTTGAGGTACTGAATGTGGCGGCCATGTGTGGCCAGGCAATGGATGAAATGATGCAGCACAGACTCGCTGATCTCAGAACAGAGCTGGAAATTATTGCTGAAAATGTGCTGCATTGTTTCTGCCTCTAGGAGCTGAGAGAGACGATGAACACAATTAAAGCATCTGATAAGCATCTTAGGCTATTTTAAGCGCCATGCTTTGCACTCACCCCAGGTGTGAGAAAGAGGTTGAGGTGTTTATGGAGGAGGTTTTGGTTCTCCAGATTCCCTGTGCAGAACTTCTGTAAGAACAGGTGTGTGTACTTGATGATCTCCAGCATTTTGGTGTCATTCTGTTCAGAGAGGAAATCACATGTTTATTGAGAGACAAGGCCAAAACCACGATTCACACCAACCACAGATCTGATCTGCTTTAAAAAGACCACAAACCCTATCATAGGAGATCTGCAGCAGGTCAAGCATAACTTTGTGGGCACCCATGTTCTTCAGTAGCCTTTGTTGTTTCTTAAATACACCTGAACTGCACATTTTATTCAAACGCTCTAAAATCTGCAAATTAGAGAAAAGACTTCATTATTATCTCCAGTTTCCATCCATCTATATACATTTATATATACTGTACACTCAACACAAAATATAGAAACTGCAAGTGTGTATACAAAAAGGTCATAACTTAGATGACAATAACATACTGTTCAAATGTTTGAGGTCAATAATGTTTTTTTATATGAAATATTATATATTATATGAAATTTATATAAAATATTTGACATGGAGAAATGAAACCCGGCCAAAAAGAGGAAGTAACCTCATGGAAGAGTAATTGATCTTACTGCTTGCATTTGAAATAACCGTAGGCCTTGTATTTCTTTTATCACTTTTGATCAGTGTAATACAATCATGCTGAATACAAATATTGATTTCTTAAAAAAAAATAATTCTATCTTACTGTCCCCAAACTTTTGAACAGTGTGAGAACCATCTCATACTTTTAGACCCCATTTCAAGAGTTCACGCTTTCCTTGTTAATAGCAGTGGAATATGATAGCGAACTTGGCGTGCTGTCCGGGGAGCAAGCTGGGAGAACAGCGGACTCCAAACCCTAAAGGTTTGATCCCTAGCACGGGTGAGAGTTCGGCGTTCGGCTTGATCTCCGTCTGCCCCCTGGAGGAAGGCGTGGATTTGTAGAAAGGTGGAGAAGGTGGTGGAAGGGGGGATGCACAAAAGTGAGATGAAGGAGAATGAAAAGTGGGGATATTTATAGCGAGGGGAAATAGTTTGGATTGTGTGCGAGATAATGAAGGAATAAATATATGATGGGCCGTCAGCCGTGTATGCTTGACTCATCCAGCGATTTCTCAAGAAATTATGTTATTTGCAAAACATCCACTTAAACATAATTTATCAACA
>JAUMHI010000252.1:2254259-2279270 GCA_032359435.1 Enteromius unitaeniatus | reverse complement strand
ACACTAAGAACAAAAACATCACCTCTTTGACATTCTGGTAGCTTTCATTGCTTTTTTCCACCTTCTGCTTCTTTGTATCGGTGTCCTCATCTGCAGGTGCCTGCATGAAAAAGAAAATAAAAATAAGCTTCTTTCACCTAATTATCCTGTTATTCATAATTCCACGTGCATGACTCACTGGCGCAGCCTCTTTTTTATCTTTTTTGTCTTTCTTGTCTTTCTTCCCATCTCCCCCAGAACTACTTTTTTTTATGACCCAAAGCTCAGATTTCTCCACCATGGTGCGCAGAAGATCCAGATCTCGTTTAATGTGTTTGTAGTTGTCCACATCCTGAGCTGAAATGAGAAGCTGGACCTGAGGAGAACAAACGCAGCAGGATTTTGATCTTTACAAAAGCATTTGCATTTCAAGTAATTAAAAAGTGTTTCATTTGTTGCCTTCAAATGAGCAATAAAATGTAAATTGTATGGTCAGCACATTTTGCACATCTATGGATGTGCTTCGACAGATGTGTCTAGGCATACTTTTACGCCAATAAAAGCAATTTGTTTGTGTATGTTTAAATGGGCTGTATGTGCTACCTGTTTAAAGGTGTGGAGGACTTCTTGTCTTTGACTGAAGTGCTTGAAGAGCAACTGCAAGGCCCCGGAAACCAGCGGAGGGTAGTCGTGCATGATGAGGTGGACCAAAACACGCAGAAACATTCGTCCCCCTTCATCATCCACTTCCAGAATGCTGTTCCCTTTACTGTACGATCAGAGTAAAGTCAAAGAGAGGTTTTATCTCACAAGTGTCACACAAATGATAAACAGTCATGTGGAAATAGAATTAATTGTTTATTAACATACCCAATTCCAAACATGGCCTCTGCCTGCTCTCCAATGTGCTGGAGGTTGATGGAAGCTGTTTCAAATATTAATTAATAAATAATTAAAAACAATGTACAATCTGAAAACAAATTCAAGCATGACTACATCTACTTCTACCCTAAATTTAATTCATTTTAAACTGCTCATCCATTAAAGTTAAAAGTGTGTAATTTCAGAGCCACCAGCGGCATCAAATGAAACTGCAGAAATCACAGTTTTTTCAATGTAAACATTTACAAATTTAGTGATAGAAGAAAGCATTTTAACATCGAAAATTACACACTACATCTTTAAGGAATTAATTTTAAGAATCAAGAAATAATGAAACATTGCCACTCTCACCAGAACGAGGCTCTGAGACAAACGAAGTTGAAAAAAAACGAAGATGAAAAATAGAGTAGAGGAATTAGTACATGGAAGAATGATTATGTTGTTATTTGAAAGTAATGCAATTTTAGATATTGTTAGTATTATAAATGTTATTTGATTAGTAGTCAGGTTGTGACACTTACAAGAGTTTTATTTTAATTATGTATCTAAACATCTTTACCCTCATGCTCTGTATGATGCGTTGCATCTGCATCACCCATAGGATAGACCTCCACAAACTCCTTCTTGAAGACAGACAGCAGGAAAGAAAGCCGATAGTCCAGACGTACACTGAGGATGAACTGCACAAAACCATTAGGAGTTTTATATATTGCCAGCACTGACAGCATAAAGTTCTTGCCATCTTCCAAAGCATCTACCTGTAATATCTCAAGGATCTTCAGTTTGGTGTCCATGACAGTGATGTCCTGTGTGTCAATGCTATCTTTACTGCCAGCCTGACTGTCTAGAGCACCAGGGCGACCAGGGGTGGAGAACAGGGATGGCTTGCGGTTTAACACCATGGTGGACATCATCTGCCCCATACCATGAATGGATCGCCTGACATTCTTACCTAGGAAGACAAAACCGTTTTATGGGTGATTTTGAACACTGGGATTCTAGGAAGTTTAGTTGTGTAGTTTCGTTTGAAACCTATGAAAGCCGTTTCCATTACTAAATTAAGAATAAAGTTAATTACAACATTTTACCTACTTGATACTTTATATCTTGTTTTCACATAATTGCAAGTTTACATTACCAATTTTGACTAAATTGTGCAATATAAACTCACAATTATAGTTATGCAGTGAGAATTATTAGATTGTCTTTTTTCCCCTCAAAATTGGACTTTATAACTTGCAATCATCTCATAATTCCGACACAATTGCAGCTTTTGTATCTCACAATTCTGACTTTATACACTAACTTGCATTTTCAAGTTTAAGGTAAAAAAAAAAAAAAGTCAGCGAATAACCTTTTTTTGGGTTTGTTTCAATGGCAGAAATAGGTTTCCATAGTAACCTTGTATATACCTAAAAAAAAAAAAAAAAAAAGATTGTTTTTGAATACTAACCACTGCCATCATCGCTAAACATTGGATTGATGTTAGCGTTACTCGGAGTGCAGTCTATGATTCCTAGGAGAGTGCGAGTTAACCTCAGAAGCTCAAAAAAACTGTAGAACCCAAAGTAGATGAGATGTCGCGCCAAGCTCACCACCTACACATGGTGTAAATAAAGGAAATATGTGAATGTCATTTAGGATTACTAACGTTATTATGTAAATATTTATTTACATGTTAAAGCGTGTCATAACCGTACCTCATATGTAAGCTTGTTTTTCTCCTCATTGGCAAAAGGTAGGTCATCAATGAGAACATTGTTGAGGTACTCCTCCATAAAAGCCATTGTATTGGCAAACTTGTTCTTTTTATTGTCTCGTGAATAGTCCAAGTGAGAGTCATAACTATAATAGAAAACAGCATAATTGCAGTTCATTGTTTAAACGGTGCAAACTGCAATATAAAATGTTAACGTCTTTACATATAATATCACTCAAAAGGAGAAGTCCCTTCCCCCCCAAAGAAATTACTACATTTATTCAGCATATTAGATATGAACTTCTGAAGAATCATGTGACTTGTGACTGGTGTAATCGCTGCTGAAATAAATGCAGTCTTATCGACACCAAACTTTTGAATGGTAGTGTAGCAGAGTATGCTTTAAAATTCAATATTATATAAGTTGATTGTGTGGGTATATGAACACACTCTTTGATGCTGATAGACGTGGGGATCTCGGTCCACAGACGAGCAAACTTGATGGGTGTCACAAGCTCCTGAGGGTCACGATCGACGTGTGCATGTAGCATGAGTCTACAGAAAGACGCCCGCAGGTCAAAGGGAAGAGCCTCATCCATCATGCAGAGGGAAATCAGCTCCACATCCAGCTGCTTTGAGATCTCATCTATGGCCAGATACTGGCGATCAAAACACATTCGTGCATACAGTTTGAGCTGGTACCTGGGGGGGGGGGAACAACAACATATTTGTGCAGCTGTAAAAAGAGGAATTATTGGCAGCAATAATAAAATAGTGAAATAATCTGCTGTTCAGATTTAGTCTATACAGCACAAAGCTATTATTGAATTAATTCAGCATGCCATTTATGATGAAAGTATTTAATCAACTGACAGGCCTAGTTATTTCTCCTTTTCATTACCTGTAATATGTCAGCACATTTTCGTCATGCACATTCCCTTGCCGGGCCTCTTGGGCAAGCTGTCGAATGCTTTTCTCATGGGTCTCCTTCTCCTTCTCAGACCAGATCAGCCAAACTTCATCCTCCTCTCCAAACTCTTCCAAATACTCAGAGGTGTGCTGTGTGTCTTTAGCGGCCCGCCGCCTTCACAAATACACACAAAACTCACATGAGCAAAACAGACATGGCCCAAGACAGAAACACTACTAAATTGTTTGTGGTCTTACTCAGTTTTCATGAGAATATCCTGGTTTTTGGCATCCAGCACACATTTACAGATCAGCTCTTGAGTTACTGGGATCGCAACATTATTGGACACACATAAGTCTGATAGATAGTCCAGAAACCTGGAAATTAAAACATAGACGTTTTTTCAACCCCTATTCAATATATAGTAATAACAATAATCATCATCTTCAGAACAACAATAAAATTCTAGCATAATACTATTTTTGATGTCTGTCCAGATTTTTGTTTTCAAATGTTGAGCCATAAAGCTTTTAATTAGCTTCTCTTTTATTGTCAACTGTTTTATGAAAGATTCTCATTACAGATGTGACGATGGCTGTGTTGCACTTTCAAATGTACATTATAAGTTACAAGTCACTTAAGCGCTATCCATGCATGAAAACAAAAATAATTATTTTTTTAGACAAAGCCAAATAATTCATACAGAAAATAGGGAGGAGCTTCACAAATTACCAATAAATGAATTACCAGGCAATTACAAATGACTTTTCCAGTCAATTTAAATATTTTCACTCAAAATGAGAATTTTAACCTTAGCACGACAAAATGTTTATAAATTTAAAGATAGTATTCATTTCCACTACTAAAACACAATTTTGAAAATTCATAATTTTAAGGTTTATCTGATGGAAACACCAACCTGGGCTCCCTGTTCTTACGAACCAGACTGACGAAAGTCTCCACCTCGGTTTTAGTGATGTGTTTCTCTAGCAGTTTGCGGTTGTTGTGTAGCAGGGCTGTAATGGTGTCCTCAGCCAGAATATCATAGCCGATCTGAGACTGCATCATTCCAAACTGCTTGGCTATGTGTTCCTGTAAAATATATTCCCGTTTCTGAACGTCTTGTCGCTCTTTGTAGTGTGACATGAGGTGACTATTCATACAATTTACCATCCTTGAGCACCTGTGTAAGCATGGATTGGAGTACCTGATTCTTACGGTAGTCTTCTTGTGAATGGCGCAGCACCCTGTAGCACAGTCTGAGCATGTATTGATAGGGGGCGTATTTCTGGTCAGACAGCTCATCCAACGTTAGCAGAGCTGGATCAGTGCCCCTCTCCTTAAATGGGGCTTTAATGATCCCAAATATCTAAGCAGAAATAGACACAACAAGACCATTCACTAGATCATTCACCAACAGTGATGTTTCAACCATAGCCAACACCGTAATTTTCCAATTGACCTGTTTGAGAATATTCTGCTCTCTCATAAGTTTCTGTCTCTCTCGATTGGGCTTGTTCATCATCACCTCCAGAGCTGGCTGGCCATTGTTAAACTGATCGACGACAAAGAAAACCACATCCTCCAGGAGTTTAATGGTATACCTGTGCACAGAGAAGGTGCATGAAGCTCTGACACAATAGGTTTACTTTACAAATATATACAAGGTAAAAACCACAGCTAAAACCTCAGGCGAAGACTCTGGTTTGGTGCTTGCGTATCATGTACTGTACTGTATATCATATACTGTACCTTCTGTCATTAGGACTGAGGAAACCGAAGTTGAACTTGTCAACGACAGTGCTTAACATGAGGCTGGCATCATTTGCAAAGTCTAGATCTCTAATCTCCATGACCGGCACAGAGACAATGGCAAAGGCTTCCTTGTCTTCTTTGGTAGGGCAGGTGCCCAGCTAGCAGAAGAAGAGAAGGAAAAAGTGAATACTAAAATAAATACATTTAGAAACAAACGCAGTTCTTTTAAATATTCAGTAAATCAAATAATCTTGAAATAAATATACCTAATTTCCCCCCAAAATAAATGTATTCATTAAATAAATAAATAAATGTAGCTTTGCCATCAGAGGTATTAATTCCATTTTTAAATACATTAAAATAAATATAAAAACATTAAAATAAACATAAAATATATTAATATCGATATACCAAAACATATTTCCTTAAATAAATCTCTTATCAACCCCAAACTTTTGACCTATAGTGTAATAAAATTAATTAAATTATTTTCAATAAATTAACAATTAATAAATTATCTTTTATATCTGTTATACAATAATTATATCTGATATACAACACTTAGCAATGCAGAATAAATAAATAAAATGAATTAAAGTCACAATTAAATATTTCAGACATACATATATAAAGAATTCTCAACATTAAGACATGACTTGTGAATTTAACGTGCGCAAAGTTGAAATATCACAAACAACATTTGCGAACAAGCACCGTTCCCATCCAATGAGTCAAACAGAATAAAATTGTCACTTCCTGAGAAACTGTCACTGTAAAGTTTTTGAACTGACAAAACCACTTCAGATGCTGTGGAACAAGATCCATCCACTGGTTAATCAGGATTTGCCATTCCATAGCGCAAAGTCACATGACTACTTTGACATGCTTGGAGGAATTTCTTCTCAAAATGTATGATTCGCATTAAGCCTTTTCCTCACAAATCAAGAACCACCTCAGGCAAACATAACTTTTTTATGTTTATTCAGCTTTTTCAGCACTCTTTTCTGATGCGATACTTCAAGATGCATATAAAACAAAGCTTTAGACAAACAGACAGCACAGAGAAAGTTCTTTACCATTAATCGAATAGGCCTCTCCTCGTCAATGTCAATGGGAATGTTGGTGCTTTGGATCCAAGTGTTTGTGCACAGGTGACGGAATCGAACATAAGAATTTCTGATAGAAATTGAACATGCAATTAGGTTTTAAATTAAACAAATCCCTTTATATTACAGAATGCAGCAAAACAAATAGAAGCAGAGTAAAGCATAAAACTGAATACCGTGGCACAAATGAGTCAGTCTTCTGGAGTGTGGTGGGGTCCAGCTCAAACAAAGAGGCGATGTCATTCCCATGAGGCACTGCAACTAGCTTGTATTTTATCCTCTCTCCTAGGCTTCTCTTGATACGGCTACTATCCACCTATGGACAAAGTACAAGTAAGACACTTTTTCGAGCAAAACGTTTTTGACAAGGTTTTTCCGTTGGTTATCATGCAACAAGTCATACAAAACATGTCATTTTAACCTACCTCTATATCATTAATGTTTTCTTTATAACCTGGATTCTCCTGCAAAACAAAAAAATTACGTAAACAAGTTCTTCCAATATTATCAAAGCATATATGAGATTACTATAAATGCAGCTGGGAATTACTTCAGCAGCAAGATAGTTTCCTGTGGCCAAGTGTTTGAATCGGTACAGGCTGTTCCAATGTCCTGCTCCTCCACGGCACGGATCATGGTGAACCACCTACAACCAACAAACAAACATTATGGAGGCACCTTTCCACCTCCAAACAGACAAAAGGACCTTTTAAAATGTATCCGTAAAAGTTCAAACTGATCTCTCATGATTGCATCTTCAAATCATATAAAAAAGAATCAGGTATTCTTACAGGCTTCTAAAAAATACTACATGATATAATACGTGAATATAACTAATATAATAACATTAATCTATTCACATTTCTACACAGTTCCACACACATCCGAACCTAATTCCCACCAGGATTTAGCAGGAAATCTGCTAAATCAATCTATGAGGAGGCTCTTACCTCAACCTCCCATAATGCATTGGAGCTGGTGGCTGAAGTGGCAGACTGACGAAGAGTTGTGCGCAGGAACACATGAAGCTTAGCCTTGTACTCGTCACAGGTCAGAAACTTCTCCTGTTCTGCATGGAAAAGCCTCACCACATCTCCCTATGCATGAATAATGAACTTTAATTATGAGATATTAACATGGCATGGCTTTGGATAAATATCATACTGGTTTGAAAATGAGGCTATGGTGTATGAAAAGGCTAAAAACGTGCAACACGGTTAAGCACTAATGTTAAAAACAGCAGGTTTGTAATAATGACTTTTGCATGTGCTCACTGCACTTACTCCCTTAAGGACTTCATCTTTATGGTCACTGAACATCATAAACAGACTGATCTTCCAGCTGGTGTTGCTGTTGACTGAATTGATCTGTAGGGGGCAGTCTCAAATTACTACAAGAGAGTGGCACATAGCACATCTTTCAGCTTTTTTTGCTGACTTTCATTTACAGAACCATTATTAATCTCAGAAAACAAGAACATTTTGGAGAAATTACAACAAATAGTTCACAGGCTCAAGTTAAGTCAAAAGCAAATGTATCTTTTGGGCTGCTTGTCATCGACCACAATCCATCTGTGTACTTCACAGGCATGTTGACAAAGAACTTAAAGGCAAACTGATCATGTCTTCTCAAACAGTCCCACCTCTTTGCACCCTGGGTGATCAGGAAGCTCATAATTACTGGCATGTAGAGGCTGTCCAGCATTCACAGGATTCAGGATAACCTTATCTCCAACTACCACCTGAAAGGGAGTGCAAATGATTCAGTGAGGGGCTCCATATGACTGTCACAGCCAGAGATATCTAAAAAGCAAATATGTACACCTCTATCAGTTTACACAAGGGAGAAGCAATCTACAAACATTTAAAGTCGGATTAGCTTGGCAAACCTGTTTATATGTGTATAGAGTCATTTGCATGCATTTTACCTAACTTTGCGAGTGTGCATGTGGCTGTGTGTGCGCTGAGTGTGTGTATTTGTATAAACTATGACAATTAATTATTAGGTTTGCAGGTAAATGTATGGCGTCACAAAAAACGTATATGTATGTGTATCTAGGTACAAAGTGAATATGGGTATAAACGTGATTAAGCATGCAAGGTTATAATGCAGCTCAAAACCAAAAATTTATACAGTATATACATTTTATATACAAAAAGTAAAAATACAAAAACTATTTTTCAATATTAAAAAAAAAAGTAAAAAGAATTTTACATACAGAAAACAAGAAAAACACATTTTTTATTAGATTTAGGATAAATTAAACAAATACTGAATATGTAAATACTTCAACTAATTTATATTATACAATTGTACATTTATTTATTTTAGTCACAAAAGCTATGGGAGGAAAGCAGTGATATTTTAGTATCACAGCAATACTAATACAGCTTTTATCAATATTTTATGTTTAAATATTTTGCATTTCCCATTTTCTTTTTTAAATTTGTCAAAGTTTCAGTAATTTTGCTGTTGTTTTTTATTTTACATCTATTTAGCTTTTTTCATGAGTTTTAATTTGAGCTATTTTATTATATAAAGTTAACTAAACTAAAATGGAAACATATGGAAACAAGGAAAAAAGTTTTATTTTCTTTCAGCTAGCGATTTTACTTCAATTAAAAAAAATTTAGTTTCAGTTGTAACTAAGTATAATAATATTAATGTTCTAAACTGGCTTAAAATCTATGCAAAATCTATGATTTCAGCGTAAAAAATATGACTTTTTTTGTACAGTGTGACTTTCAAGTTTCTTGTGTGCTTGCATATGTATGCGTGAATTACATTGTCTCCATTGGCTCTGAGCTTCCAGAAAGGTTGGATGAAAAGCCAGGATCCCTCATTCCCCGTCCCATCAAGAGTGACACGCATTGCATTCTTCTCCAGTAATGCTGGAAGACGCTTATTCACCGTCAAATACTTGTTGCTCTTCATGTGCAGGAGCTAAAAACAAATCAACATTTATTAGAATAGAAACTTCTGTTCTGTAAACGTTTTGGCTCTATAATAGGGTTGGGTTAGCCACACACGGTGTCAATAACACATTTTATTACCTGGCGGGAGAGCCGTAATGATTTTAATTAATAAATGTAATTTTTTAACTGAATATTTGTGTGTTAAATCATACTGTTGCTGACTTTTTACACATGCAAGTCACTCAAGACCATCGTGCCAACAACACTTTACCACACAGCCTTTGTGGTTCATAGCTTTTTTCCACAGCACCTACTACAGAGCTTATTAGAAAGAAAGCACTTCCTTTTTCTCTAAAAAAATGCACAAAAAAAAACTTGCAAATATCTTGAATGTGTACATTATAATATGGTTGCACATCCAGCTCTCAAAATATATATATATTTTTTTTTTAAAAAGCAAGTTGGCTGGTTTATTAAGAAAGGAATCACTGGACATAGGAAGCTCTTTTTTATTTTAAGAGACTCTACAGGAAAAGACACCATTTCCTATAGTGTGGCATTGCTGTAGGCAATTATCTGCAACTGACGTCACTAACAGGGAGGAAACACATTTCTTTTTTTGCCTTTTTGGACTCAGATAAAGACGTGGGCAGAGTTGTGACCCCTTCAACAAACTCAACATGTCTACACAAGTCAACATAAAATCCAAAGTGACTTTGTTTATTTTATTAATACACGTACTGTGCAAGAGTCATTGATGCATGCATGTTATTCCAAAGAAACTAAATATTTGTCTGCGTTATCTTTCATCAAAATGGCTTTCATTTCATTCATTGCTAATATTACTAACCCAGCTCCAAACGTCATATACTGTACAGACCATGTCCAGCCTATTACCTTGATCTATTCTGAAAATAACCACCCAGTTTTCAAGATCCAGTCAACTCTCAGTGTCCCCATATTAAAGAAGTATATTTTTTTACAAAGTCATATAATAACTCTTTTTTTGGAGTCCATAGTTGGTGTTGCACCTTATATCCTGAATGAAATGCATGATTACATTGGGTGACAAGGATAACTCTTAATCTTTTGTTTCTAGAAACAAGGTTTACTTCACAGAACTGCACATTTCAGCTGTTTGATAGAGCTTTACATTACCTTAAAAAACCTCTCTTGAGGTTTTAACAGAATTATTAAATGGAGTAACAATGTCCTAAAGAAATGTTGTGGGAAACCTTTCTAATGTGAAATATCAAAAAGTAAAGATGTATTTATAGAAAAACAACATGCAAAAAAACTTTGGATCACTGACCGCATCAGCAACTAATTAACTAAAATTGTAGATTCTCACCTGAATGACACTGCCATATTTGACCACATCCCCATGGACCTTTTTATTCTCTGCTTCATTCTGCTTTTGTTCCAAATTAGCTGCATGCTTTGGTATGAAAAAAATTAAAATAAAAAAAAAACAAATGAGTAACAAAAAACTGTAAGCAGCTCAAATTTCAATCATCTGTGTCCCAGCAAATATATTACATACATCAGATTCCTCTTTGCTCACAGCTGTAATAACTTACTTGCAATTTCTGAAGAAGCACCATGTCTCCAATCTTATCCTTCTCATGTTTCGCCTGTTTAGCCTTCCAGAACTGTTTCTGAGCAGAATATCGGTTCATGGGATAAACCTTAAAGAGGCAGTCTAAAAATAAATAAATACCATTTGTATCAATTGTGTGATTTTGGAAAATGAAATCAATAAATACATTTAAAACAATTGTAGACACTGTTCTTGAGGGCCCAAACTTTGAGGAAAATATTATATTTTCTTGCAAAAAAATCAAATTAATATTTAAAAATTGCTTTGGACTCTCAAAGGAAACACCAAAAAGACAATTTTGTATTCACTCATATTTGATCTCAACTAAACTTTTGTATCATCTGCAGATCAGATCTGACTTTAACTGGTGAGGGGTTCATGGTTTGAGGTTACTTAAATGAATTGTTGACCCAGTTAGTTACCAACAAACCAACACTACCATAAATAGCAGCTTGCGCAACAAGACTAAAGTAAATATAACAAAGCAATACCAGGTAACTCAAAACCAGCCCTACTTATTTCACATGGTACTTTTCACTTTATTCATATTTGACTGTTGTTACTGTTAGCTCAAAGTAATAAAATAATTTAATTAAAATTAAAAAGCTGAAATAAAATACAAGTTAGGTTAAACACATAAATTAAACACACATTTAAAAAAAACTAATACTGTATATTATTATATGGCTTCTTACCAAATATTTTGATATACTGAATGGACATTAATTTGATTTGAGTTGAAAAATAATATTTTAGTTTAGTTCATTACATTTGGAAAGCAACTGGCTTGGCAACAAGACAAACACTGAAACAATACAATATTTCTTCATATATTATGATTAATCTGTAATCCAAGTTATTCTTTGTTTAAGATAGGATGCATATTTAGCTAAAATGTAACATGTCGCAAACCACTAGCTATCAATGAAAGGTTGTATGCACAGCTTATCAATCAGAATTAAGACTTTCAAAGAGCTACAGTCTGTGATGATTATTCTGGAACTACATTTAGCTGTGTGAAAGATTATGTTAAGAACTACAAAATACCTCTGAATTTTTTGGGAGGGTCGTCTAGATCTCCACCTGCTGGCTCCACGACACAACGATCATCCACCAGCCTGGGAAGGTAAACACACAGTCACCTCAATAAAATGATTCTTCAAAAGCCTTCATGAGGCACACCAATATCAGCTGTCATAAAGAGTTACAAGCCATGACATGGCATGTCCTGGCATAATTTCTGGTGGACATCCGGCTAAATACATTAAATCATAAGGTCAAAATGCTCTGCCTAGGTGACTTTAAGGTCTAATTATGTTATATTATATATCCAGTCCCACTGAATAATACCCCTAAGAGTAGCCTGCAACTGCAAACAGCCTTTGAGTTTGGGTTTTGGAGTTTGAGAGACCTTTGGGTTTCTTAGAAACAGGTTAAAACGTGTTTATAGGTTGCCACACCAGTACAATAAGACACTCGTTGAGCCTGAATGGCTGAAATAGCCCAAGGAAAAACCCTGGACACTTCTAAACGCTGTTTCAGAGAGCCATTCCTGCAAACACTTGCTTTTTAAGATGACTTGTCTCCATCTTTTTGTTCTTGCATCTGGCCTGAATCCAAAACAAGGGTGGTGTTTCCTGACATTAAAGCAACAGTAAGGTTTTGCCTGAAAAGTTCACAAAGTGTGACGAACGCATAAAGGTTTCTCAATGACTAACAAGCTTCATTGTAAATGCATTTTTTAAGAGCATGGACATCACATGAAGCTGTCTGAATGGATTTTTCTTAAAGTTCTGTATAAAACTCAAATTTTGTGTGACGGTATATAAAATATGCATAACATGCACATACATGGGCATTCTGTATTTACAGTATTTGTCTGCCTATCAATCAAAATGGAATTAAATTATGATTCTAGGCAGTTAACTGCACTGCAACTTAACTGCACACCTGTGTGCAGCTCTCGATCTTTTTGCAAACCCTAAACTCAAACACATCAAAGCTCAGAGTAAAAGTAAGCCACAGTACACCCAACTAGCAAAGAAAAAGAACAAAGCTTGAGTTCTCAAGACTCAAATGCCAGTCATTTCATCTGATAATAAACTCAGCTGATGAGAAATTATATATGCAACGATATATAGGATTTACAGCGTTTTATGTGAACATTACTGTATTTTGTGTAGGATCTTGGACTGAGCAGAAGGCAGCCAGGAAGACAGAAAGTCAATGAAAGAAGAGTCGCTTACCCCAGTGTGCTTATAAATCCATTGACAGTTCCCTCTGCATACAGGGAGACAATATCCCCTATATGCAGAAAACTGGACGCTGAATCAGACATCTTTGATATTTACAGAACGCAGGAGTCTGGACGCTTCAATCTGATCTTGAGAAGCCCGGACACTTACAAACTCTTCCTGATAAAGCGGGTGTAGGCATGCGCTTCATCCACAGTTGAAGTATAAATGCATCACGGCAGAGCTGGAAACCGCGCAGAGGAAAGAAAAACTACGAAAGTGAATCCCCGGGTGGATGTGCAGCTGGGAATGTCAAGCGCAGAGGTCCAAGACGCTGAAGGTACTCGTTGTTGGAGTTTTGCGGCGTACCTGAGGTCATAGTGCTTCAAACCAGGAAGCACGCGTAACTTTGTCAAGTCAAAACACGCCTGTAGGGGAGGCACCGCGTGGAAGAATACAGATGAGGCTCGCTAACAACCTCTCCACACTGCAACCGAGGGCCCTGACAGAAAAACAAAGCTAAAACAATCAATGACACTACTGTTGTCTTAGAATATGAGCTATATGGCGTGTTTAATTTAAAACTACGTAGGCCCAGCTGTGTCATTTTATTGTGGAACTGAAACGCCTTTAACATATTGGTGAATTTTGTTTTTAGTATAGTTAAATCTAATATGAAATCTGACTAGCATTTTATTACAAAGTGTAAACAGAGTATGAGAAAGTTGCTGTGTGAGATTCTATAAAAACAGACCCACCCATCATTTTAGAAACTTGGACGAAATTTCCTGCTTTAGTTCATAAGACAAAACATGATATTTAGCAGCACAATACAAGGGGCTTTTGGTTTAAATATAGACCCTGAATCTAATTTTGTATTACACGCAAATTCAGCAACAAGTTTCTTAGTCGTATCAATCTGATCCACCAAAGTGATGTCTTCGTGCAATAATAGACTTATTAGCCTTAAATGAATATTATCTATATATGAAGCTCCAGCAGCTCTATATTCTTGAGTGTAGTGCTGACAGTTACTACAGCAAAAGAGTTTCACACTTCGATGTGTTGTGGTTTATGCTGAGAGGCTTTAGATTCACAGTTGAAAAAGGTGCAACCCATCTTTCCATTCATTTATGTATGAAAAGGTCACAATATGTCAATTTGGTATATAAAATATAAGGAGCCACGGAAACACCACCATCAGCAAGAAAGGATACCTACGCACAAATCTGTGACATGCAAAATCACATCTGCGCACAAGTACTTGCTCTGAATGTCAAGCCGTGTTTTCACGTATTCAAAATGGATGTCCAGGCAAATTTGCATTCAAATCAAGCTTCAGGAGGTATGGGATGTGATTGTGGCTGGATTTGCATTGCTGGCTGGCACTGAAAGGCAATTAGAAGTTTATTACGACTTTCCCACTCTCTCTTCTTCTGCAACTCTAGTTGAGGAATTACTGGCATATTTTGGGAATGTAGGCACACAATACGTGAGCGAGACATGAGTCGCTGAAGTCACAGAACTGAACAATATGTTCTCAGATCTGGAGTCCCGGAATTACATTAAAACCACTTTGCACATTAGCAAAGTTTCTTACAGTTTTTTTTTTTTAAATACAATAAATGAAGTGCTGGCTTTTCTAAATGCTGACTTTTTTTCTTATTAGCTTTTCGGTCAGTGAATACATCACATGCAAGCACAACAACATTTCTGACACCATAGAGGATTTTTTTTTCGTGGCCAAGCTATGGCCGCATTTGGAAATATTTTTCTGTTCACATTATCTCAAAGCCCAGTATTTTACAGGTTCTCTGCTACCCTCCATTGACTCATTAAATCTCACTTTTAGCTCAGCACTCCCTACAAGGGCAAGGTCATACACAGATTTTGGCTGACAGCATATTAACGAGTCTTAACAGACCATCAAGTGAGACTGGCGAAAACTTGCATGAGCCGTAAACTACATAATATGTCTACTTAATACAAGCGTTAAAAAATAAACATTTAAGAAATGTGCCAAATATCAACTGAGAGTGTTAACTAAGAAGTGTGTGTGTGTGAGTGCACCTGGTATTTATCACTTTATGGGGGCCGATTGTCCCCACAATGATAGGAATACTAGTTAATTTTGACCTTGTGGGGACATTTGTTAGGTCCCCATGAGGAAACAAGCTTATAAATCACACAGAATTATTGAAAACTAAAAATGCACATAGTTTCCTGTAAGGGGTAGGTTTAGGTGTAGGGTCAGTGTAGGGCAATACCACGTGTGTGTTTGTGTGTCTGTGTGTGCATGCTATGCTCATATAAGGCACATGACCAAAGGATACTCCAGCTTTACTCACAGTTTGTTCCTCATATCCTTATTGACACAGGGAGACGTCTACAACGCCTCAGCCCACTTATCAAACATGACGAAAACTATAATACCACAAAAAATGTTTTCTGTCAGTTTTAAAACATCACTTTGTTGAGTTAATTTGTTAATTTGTTTCAGAAACGCAAATTTTAATGAAAAATCGAAATGTCTTTAGCATCAGCATTTATCCCAGATATAAAACATCATGCATTTCCTGTAAATGGAGCAGAGTAAAACCCAGAAAAGGTCTCTCTCAGAGTAACCACTAATGATGCTCTCATTAGTATTAGATGACATTTCCTGTTGGTATCAGATATCTTAAAGCACTTAGTTTTTATATGCTATGGTTTTGCAATCATTTACTATAATGATTAATATTTCAAATAATACTAAATAATAATAAAACACAAAAAGTAAACTTTTTGCAGCTGTTCACAAAACATTAATTTGGACTGGAGTTGTGTGGATTGCTTGTGAATTATTGTGATGTTTTTAGCTGTTTGTACATTCTGATGGCACCCATTCACTGCAGAGGATCCACAGGTGAGCAAGTGATGTAAGGCAAAATTTATCCAAATCTTTCCCAATGAAGAAACAAATATGAAAGCTTGAGGGTGAGTAAATTTCAACTGTTCATACTAGATTAGCAGTAGCTAAGTATTAAGACAATATAAATGCATTATATATCTTAATTGATTGTAGGATGGTATATGTGCACACATGACTCTTTCTGACTGATGTAGATGGGATGTTTTGTTGAAAATGATGCTTTTTGCATGCATGTGGGTGTAGAGCTGAGAAATATCATCCATAAAGATAATCTATCCACCACCCATACCCACAAAATATGTAAATGTTCTACTCCTTTCTGTTTCGTAATATTGCTGCCCATAAAGCAGCACATGTTAAATTTTAGCAGCCATGTTTGCAGTGACTCCAATGCGCAAAGAGATGTGTGTTGACACTAACGTAGAGTGTCTTAATGTTTATAGTATACAATCAATTGATTACAATCGCATACACAGCTGTTTTCCATGAGAACCATTAGCTGGGCAGCCATTAAGAACAAATATCACAGAGAATAATATTAGTGGCATCAAATCAAGTCATACTAGGCCTATCTACAGCAAATAAAATTGAGCTAACAAACTCAGCTTTCTGCATGTTAAACTCATTGGTTAACTAATGGATTTCAGTATTGGGCATATTTAAAAATTAATGAATGATGTCATGCAAATACATTATGCAAACACCAAAAGGAAAGAGAAGGAAGACATTTCGGAATCAATATAGCAGCATTTCAGACTTACATTGTTAGTGTTGCTTATACACAAAACTGTTGAAACCAAAAGAAAGGATTCTGAAAGCGTGTAGCTGACACATTTTGGCACACACAGTACATTTGACTGCGGTCATTTAACATCCATTGCGCATTTTAGCACTTTATTTCTCGTGGTCTGTGAAGGGCCATTTCTGTTGTTTTGAAAACTGCGACCTCCCCAGACCAAGTCAGGAACTGCAGCCAAAAAAAAAATCAAGAGCTTGTATCGCAAACTCTGCTTAACAGATATTAAACACATAGACATAGAGTGTATTTTTACACACATATGTGTTCCGGTTTTTTTTCTATTCTAATCTAACGCAATCTAATCTTTTCTGGATGCAATCAACTCTTCTAACCCGTCTGGATTCCTAGAAGATTCCTGTAAATGATTGTTTAACCAGTTTTTTGACCTTTAAAAAATGTAACAAACACGTGATAATAATTACTATTAACTAGCACAAGCTGGCATATTAGAATAACTTCTGACGGATCATATGACATTTAAGACCGCGGGGTAATGAAACCAAAGGAATAAATTGCAGATAGCCCTGGTGGGCATAATAGATTGTTTCAAAAACATTTGAAAATCTCAACTTCTGGGGGTTAGTATGTACATTCATGCATTTTGTTTCATCTCTTTATTTCGTCACAGCTTGAAAAACTTGCTTGAAAGTCGTGTTAAAAACTAATGATATTATAAACATATTTTTAATGCCAGCAGAGGGCAATCACACCCATCAGTCAGTAAGGGAGAGCTGAAAAGGGGGTGTGACTCCATAGACCCCTAATGAGAGGGAGCAGCAATCCATAGCTTTGATAAGAGAGCTGCTCTTTGGTCAACAGGACTGCAGAAAACAGCCTTTTGGCACAAGGGATCCCAAACTGCTACACCAGGGTCTTTACCTCAGCCCTTGCTGTCTGTTTTTAGTTCCTAATTTTGAAGCAATTACTGGACTTTGCCTTGAAGATGGGGATACAAGATTATAAACTGGTTTATCTTATGACACTGGCTTTGCTTCTGAGTGCTTGTGCTTCAGAAGCAAAAAGAGGAAGTCAAGACACAACACCCACCGAGGAGGATAGTTTCAGTCAACATGATTCACAAGAAAGCACAGAGCAAGAATTGCTCGATGTGGAAGATGAAGATAAAGGATCCATGGACTCACAAACTACAAGTCCTTTGCCCTTCACAGAGATGGCCAATTCCTCACTGGCTGAAAATGGAAACAGCACTGATGTGACTGGGGAACAGGTTCCTAATAGCGATCCAACAAAAAGGAGCATCACAAAAATCCACAATCCTTTGTTTCCCATCACTGACAGCTCTTACAGTGCTTATGGGATTCTCTTTCTGGCTTTTGTGGTGTTTGCCTTCGGCATCGTGGGTAATCTGGCAGTAATGTGCATTGTGTGGCAAAATTACTTCATGAGGAGCGCATGGAACTACTTTCTTGCAAGTCTGGCTTTTTGGGATTTTCTAGTGTTGTGCTTCTGTCTGCCTGTGGTGGTCTTTAACGAACTCACCAATAAGAGGCTGCTGGGAGATTTCTCCTGCAGAGTTGTGCCTTACATAGAGGTGAGGCCCTTCTACGGCGTAGTGTCAAGCTTACATTTAATCTTAAATTCTCACGGCCTAAATTACTTGAAAAATATATTAAAAATGTGGCCAAAGTTTAGATAGTGCCAATATGTTTTTCACAGGAACCTTTAAATTCAGACAAACACAGTACTCTGGATTTCAAAACACTTGAGACTATGTAACATAACCTTTTAGTTTTGAAGTTTTCATAAATCACATAGAATTAACAATTACAAACACCCATGTAGAAATCAAACTAAATTTCTAAATTATGTAAACCTAAATCTATGTGTAAATCTACGATTACTATTTATTACATTCAAGAGGGATGCAGAATGTATCAGCATCATATTAGTTATATATTATTTGACAACGTTATATCTTTATATATCTATTTAATTGTGCATTTTCCCTTGTTTTAATATATTAATTTCCTTTGTCATCATCTACTTTGCTCTTAAAGTTTATCTAGTAATATTAGCTTTGAGTGAGCTAGTGACATTTTCAAATATAAACTAATTGAATAGGAATATTCATACTAACATTTTTATCAAGTCTCTGATGAATATAAATTATTATGCACTATACTGTTTTGATTCTTATATTCACTTGTGGCATTTATTTTTTGTGTTTTCTTTTTGGAACAGAGTCTTTATTGTAATAAAACTAATAAAATAAATGTTACATGAAAAATGCTGTCTATTTTGACCACAGTTTTAATATAGATGCATCCTAAATCTAATCATTTATCTTTACTGTATCTCATAAAGACGAACATATATTATAGCAATAATGATGTTTTGCACACCCTCCAGGTAACCTCTCTCGGCGTGGCAACCTTTAGTCTGTGTGCTTTGGGCATTGACCGCTTCCACGCTGCCACAAGCTCCATGCCAAAGGCCCGACGAGTTGAGCGTTGTCAGAAGGTCCTGGCCAAGCTGGCGGTGGTGTGGATTGGCTCCATGGTGCTGGCGGCTCCCGAGCTGCTCCTGTGGCAGCTGCACCAGGTGACACCCCCTGGTCAGAGCGACCAAGTGGACACCTGCATCATGAGTCCATATCCAGATCTCCCCGAATCCATCTATTCTCTCGTTATCAACTACCACGATGCACGCATGTGGTGGTACTTCGGCTGTTACTTCTGTCTACCCGTTGTGTTCACCCTGCTCTGTCAGCTGGCGACCTGTCATGTATCCGGTGGGAGCGGAAGTTCTCCCAAGCGGCCCGAAGAGCGATCTCCATCCAAAAAACAAAAGCTTCAGCATGCTCAGCAAATCGAACGGCAGCTCAACTGCACGGTCATGGCTCTGGCGGTGGTCTATGGTGTCTGTACGCTGCCGGAGAACGTTTGCAACCTGACATTGGCGTACGCTCCCATCCAGGTGTCTGAGGAGGTGACTTCTCTTCTGGCCCTCATAAACCAGTTCTTTCTGTTCTTTAAGTCATCCGTGACACCAGTGCTGCTGCTTTGCCTGTGCAAGTCTCTGGGCCAGGCCTTCATGGACTGTTGCTGCTGCTGCTGTGAAGAATGCCAACCGAGCAACTCTTCATCCACCCAAAATATCGCTGAAGGCAAGCTCAAGGCCACCAATGATGTGTCCTCCATTTTTTTTGACAAAGCCAAGGACAGTTCAACCATCTTGTCCATTGGCAGCTGAGTAGGTGGATTCCGTCCCCGAATGATGACATCATGAGATGACATGGAACCTACAACCTACCTTCTTCCCGTTATCCACAAGTGGCCATCATTACATTAGAATTCCTTACTGTTATGTTGGAGCATGTTAGCATTGTTCAAATATCTGAGGCCAAATTGCAGTTTTGGTTTTGGTACAAACATTGTGGGAAAAAAACATTTTTAAGATCTAAAGTTTGGTATAAATCTGAAGATTAATTCCATAATATCTCAGGATGGCTCAATGTACCTATAAAGTCTTAAAAGGATAATTCACCCAATAATTGACTTACCCATATATCATATGTAGAACACAACACAAGATATTTTGTATGATGTCTCCATGTTTATGTCCATACAATGAAAGCCAAGTGGGGTGCTGTGTTGTTTTGGAATTGACTTTTTTGATTCTCTGTTGTGTTCGCAGAAGAAAGGAAGTCGCAGGGTTGGAAGAACATTAGGGGGAGTAAATGATGGCAGATTTTAGATTTTTGCGTGAACTGTCCCTTTAATATATCACCAGGGTCTCCACTCAAGTGTAATTTTGACTTCAGATGTCCCACATTCATAGTTCTACTTTTCTGTACAGACAATTATACATTTTACACATAGCTCAGAGTGTATCAATATTTAGTCAAACACTCAGTGAGATCAGAAATGCAGTGAATACTACAAGATCACAAATAACACATCATCTTGTTGATATAATAGGAAATCTTGCAAAACAATTTTTTTTGTCTGTTACTCAGGCAAATGTTATTTATCACTAATTTTAATTAATGCCACTTTTTCCATAACCACTGAACAGTCATCTACACTGCTGAATGTCAATTTCTGTATATAAACACTCAGCTGTATTAGAATGTAAATAGATTATTTTTGAAAGCAACCTCCCTGAGCAAACTAGCTTTTCTCGCCCCTTCATGTAGGACAAAGAGACAGAAATTGAATGGTTTACCTCCTCAAGGGACTATTGTAACTTTTGCACATAGCTGCTTTCATAAGCAAATTCTTTTAAAAGTCCATAAACAGTTGATGAAACTCTATTCAATAAATGCCTTTAAATAATTTATGTTGTCTCATTCTTTTTTTGAAACGGCAAGAAATAGTGTCAAGGGTTGTACTAATCTTTCAAATGCCGATCAGGGCCAAAGGGAGAAGATTTGTCTTTGCGGACTTGGTTTCTTCATTCCCATAAGGTTTCTATTGTTCTGAAAAGGAGATGGAAGCTTCTACTGTGAATATCAATAGCCAGACTACGGCTGAGTTGCCAAGATACCGTCTAAAAATTCACGTGTTTTTCCAGAATGGCCGAGTGTGAACAAAAACCCACTTGGATTTGCCACCTTTTCTTGTCAATGTAGGAATCAAAGAATGTGTCAATAGTACAACGTTTGTACGCTTGTCATGTCTTTCGTTGTGCTAGCCAGTGTGAATAAAAGGTAGTTTAGACACAGACACTGAGTCATAAGTCATATAAAAGATGCGTTTTACCAGATGGGCTCATGAAAAACTCATCTTCAAATTAATTATCTAACATTCAGTGGGGCATGAAACATAATAAACTAAATCAAAGATACAAATGTTTGGGTTAGACTGACTTGGGTGTTGCTGCAGGGGTTGTTAAGAAGGGGCTGGACCTCTTCAGTCTTGTGCTTTTGGCTTGTGCTCAGAGCCTGTCAGAGATTCAGAAGACAAGTGAGAGAGGTAGAGAATGGCCTCATTAGAGAATTGAGCAGGGCTTTAAGGGAGAGTTCCACTGGCCATAATGACTGCAGGAGAACAGACGAGGCTCTGTTCCCTGTAATGAAGTTTGTGCCACAAATCAACAAATCTCTTCACAACACTCAATGCCAAAAGGACAGGAAGCATTATACTACAGTAAATCATGGAAATAATAATAAAACACACACATTGAGAGAGATTACGGTAGCTAGTTCTGACATTCATATTTGTATTTGGAAAGAATACAAACAAAAAGAAATGTACGTTACCTTAATTCAATTGCATTAAAATTTTCTCTATTTCATTGTCCATTTAAGCATGACAGCTCAAATTTGTTGTTCAGTGTCATGAGTTCTTATTGAGGTCACAATGCCAGGACAATGTCCTTTTGAACAAGAGATGGTTACTGATCTCAGCATTCAAACATATATTTGATGTCATGCTCAAATTTGGTTGCGATTAAGCACCTAGTAGTGTTAGAATTGAATGCGATACATTTATTATAAACGCAGGCTATTTAAATGCCAGACATTGAAAATATATATAATAATAATTTTGCACTAACTTTTATCGCGCACTCAAAAGGCTGAAGGGCTAAAGAAACTAGGCCTAGAAAGTTCTAGGCTAATAAAAAAAAAAAACTATGTATTTATATATATATATATATATATATATATATGTGTGTGTGTGTGTGTGTGTGTGTGTGTGTGTGTGTTTTAATGTATATACACACACATATATATTTACTTCCAAACGAAGACGTAAATAGCAATTTAGCAATTTTACTTTTAAAATCCACGGTTGAAAATCATTTGTCACTGTATAAAAAAATTACGACGCAAACAAGGGAGTTATTAAATAGCAACATTAGTGCGTTTCAGTTCATTAGTTAGTAAAATAACATTGGACATTCTTGAACATATCATTTCAATAACCATTTCATTACCATTAAAGTGAAATTATAGGAGCTCGATAAAATGATTATTCAAAAAAGAAATATCTCAGATGACTTGATGAGGTTTTTGCATCTGAATATACAGGGAATATATATTTAGGTTATGTAATATAATAAGTAATAATATAATGACGAATGACTAAAACAAAATAATAATATTATTTATGGGATATATAGATGAATACACATCTTTGCATAGGCAAACACAACACATTTTCTTAGAGAATATAAAAATATATATGTTCCATATCACTGTCAAAACAAACCAATGATTTTGTGAATTCCTCTCAAACTGTGAATTTTCTGAATGTACTAATAGGCTACATCACACAGCCTTTCACATCAAACACAAAATCCCAAGGTGAGTGTTGAGAAACAATAAAAAGTCAAGAGGTTTATATAATTGCATTGTTTGACTAGTGATGTTGAGCTGTGCTCTCTTGAGAGTCGGTCAACTTTACGTTCTGCATTAAAATAAGAGTATTAACAGATGAACAGAGTTAGGGCCCAAGATAAGACAGACTTTATGCATCAGATCTCTAACCTTCTTCCTTTCTTAAGTGAAAGGAAGAATGTACTCAAATGTTTGTGTACACCTTTAAAAGCTATGACAGTCTGGTGAGGTGATTCCAGGGCTTCCCGTTTCAAGTCACCCTCAGCAGACGTGAGAAAGTGGTGAGTGTCCTGTATGTGGGGACTCTCTTATTCTCAGACTAAACTCAATGAGGAAGGACTAATATGACCTGAATGTCCTGCACTTCTGAACAGAACGCTGTCTCTCCGTGCCTTGTTAAGGGACAATGTTTGTTTTGTTTCACAGAGTTCTGAGAGGGGAGGCTGAGAGAGGGTGGAAGGGGACGGGGGGTCCGTGAGAGATTCAACACAGTTGCTGTGGCAACTAGTTTTGGCCCCTTGAGTACACTAACATACAAATCAGGGTCTGGACTGAGGTCCTGGGCACAAAAAAAACAATGCAACCGGAGCTGTGGACCACCACGAATAGAGAGCAGGAAACACTAGTGATTTTCATTCTGATTCACTAAATCATGATGCCAGTTTAAGGATGGCAAAAAAAAGTTTTCCATTGCATTTTTTTGTCTTACTTGTGTATTCAAGGCACATGGCAATACAAAAACAAGAGTAGGTACTGCAATGACTCCCGGAGAGCCCAAATTTCCCAGCTTTTCGAGGGCCCAGGACATCTCAAGCCTTTTTTGTGCCAAGCTTCTGATAGACTGAAACTCAGTCCCCACCGACTATGACAACTATGAGAAACCAAATACAAAACAGAAACATATATATATTTTATTTTATTAGTTTTATTGACATTTATCAGGTTCCCTTAATTTTCAGTAAAGTTATTAAAGTTTTGTTAACTGCCTACATTCACAGAACAGCAATAGCAGTTTAAGGAAAACAGGAGAAAATGCACAAATCTTGTTTCATTACTTTCTTCGTGTTATCAGAAAAGATCAATTCTCCAAAACTATGTGGAATCCTATATAAACAGTTATGAACGAGACAAGTCCACGCAATGCCCAATAAGGTTTTATAAGCATCAACCACGCCCTCCAGCGGTCACAGATACTCTTGCATCCCCACAAATGTAGCTTACTTATGGAGGACCAAACATGCAAAAATTACAAATAAATAACTTTGTATAATAAATAGTGAAACATTTTTTTTACATGATACATCAATTCCAGTTAAATATAGTCATTCATTTCTGTATTTTCCCTTAAATTAATAATTTTTTATGATCACATATACATACATGCAGTGGGTACGGAAAGTATTCAGACCTCCTTAAATTTTTAACTTTTTGTTATATTGCAGTCATTAGCTAAAATCATTTAAGTTAATTTTTTTCTCATTTAATGTACACGCAGCACCCCGTATTGACAAAAAAACACAGAATTGTTGAAATTTTAGAGATTTATTAAAAAGAAAAACTGAAATAATCACATGGTTCTAAGTATTTAAGTGTATTTAAGTATTTAAGAAGCACCCTTTTGATCTAATACAGCCATGAGTCTTTTTGGGAAGGATGCAACAGGTTTTTTTACACCTGGATCTGGGGATCCTCTGCCATTCCTCCTTGCAGATTCTCTCAGATCCTGTACTTGGCTGCATTCATCTTTCCCTCAGTTGCAACCAGTCGTCCTGTCCCTGCAGCTGAAAAACACCCCCACAGTATGGATGAGTATTATTTCTCATTATCTTTGAGTCCTTCAGGTGTTTTTTAGCAAACTCCATGCAGGCTTTCATGTGTCTTGCACTGAGGAGAGGCTTCTGTCAGGCCACTCTGCCA
>JAUMHI010000252.1:2199386-2243612 GCA_032359435.1 Enteromius unitaeniatus | reverse complement strand
CCAACAGACTCATTGTCACGCTAGGCTTCCTGTATGGAGCATTTTGCTCTTTCATTAATGAGGTTATAGTATTTATCTAAAAGGCCCGTCCGACCTTCTACCCGTGTCTGTTATTTGGGTCTACAGTACTGACTGAGCCCAAAGTCAGACTGTCTGCTAGCAAAGCCCCGATTACAGACCAGACAGGGACAAAGCTCCCTATGCTCCAGATACTGGCTGACCGGTCGACACACTCTTACACATAACTGCATAAACTCCACCAGCACACAAATATAAGCACACACAGTCACCTCCATTCATGAAATCTAACGAGACCGAACACAAAAACCAATAGCTACTAAAGAAACTCCAACCTAATTTACAGAACTCTGCCCTGTTATACATTATTCCTTATGTAACTGGCCTGGCCTGGATTTGCAGTGCGCATGGTCTCCACCACTGGAGGGCATAAAATTAGCCCAGTGACCTCTTTTCAACCACAACAACACTCTCTCAGCACCTAGACTGAGAAAAAAAAAAAGCACACTTATCCTTGTATTCCCTGTCCAATGGATCACGTGAAACAATAAAAGGTTCAGTCTAATAAAATTTCTTTTTTTTGTCATGACAACTAGTGAGAAACTATCCATCCAGCATCTAGGAAACCAAGATAACAAGGTGTACAGCTCATGTTATCAGTTGCTACACAAAATGGATAACTAACCCGGTACATGCGTCTCATCAGTTAAGGTAGACAAAGTGCTGAAGTTCAGCAAAAGCAAACAAATTAGGCACGTTTCACACACTTCGCAAAGAGTTACATTCCTGTACCTGTAAATTTATACTTTATATACAGCTGTAAAGTCATACAGTAAAAGTGTAATATCCTGATTTGGTGCACAATATATTTCTTATAATCAATGAAGAAAATTAGGAGATTGACTTGGCCATTGCAAAATTTTCCCCTATTTTACAATCAGAAACTCCTGGGTTGCTTTTTCAGTATGTTTTGGGTCATTTCCACTTGTATTATAAAGCGCTGTCCAATCAGCTTTGTTGCATATGGCTGAATATGGACAGAAATATATCCCTACACTTCAGAATTCTTCTGGCTGCTCCTGTACTTTGTGCAGTCATCACTAAACACCAGAAAGCCAAGCAAATGCATGCAATCACACTGATCCATCATGTTTTACAGATAATGTTGCATGCTTTGGATGAGCCGTTTTAAGCCTTCTCCATACTTTTTTCTTCCCATCGTTCTGGTATAGGTTGATCTTAATTTCAGCCATCCACAGAATGCATTTTTATATACATGGACAAAGTCTAATCTGGCCTTGTTTGCACCTTCTGCTGAACATTCTGTATTTGCGCTGGTAAAGTCTTCTCTTGATTGTAGACTTTGACGGTGACACACATACCTCCTGGAGAGTGTTCTTCTCTTGGCTGAATGTTGTGAACAGGTTGTTTTGTCAGAATGTATCAAACTGTGATTTGGCCACTCCTAATGTCCTGGTAACAGCAACAGCTTCCAATTCCAAACAGCACTTAGAATCAATTCCAGAACTTTTTAATCATGAAATAGTCCACACCTGTCCATGAAACAGCTTTCAAGGCAATGGTCCAAATACTTAAGGTCCCTTAAAAAATGGAGGAGGTACATTATAAAGAGCTTAACCTTTTCTCCAATTGTGTTGTGAATTAAAGATCAGAGTAAGTGCTTCAAGCCTGTATTCATTATACAACTCCAATTTAAATATGTTTTGGTCGGCAGCTATAATAAAAATTGTGCCTGTCCTAATATTTATGGACCAAAATGGCCACACAATGGAGTGACTGGTAATGACGTCACATACATTTGTTTGAGATTATGCACTGACATGAAGTAACATGTCTCTTTTGAGGATGTAATTATGTAGTGTGGTGTGCATGACAGCAGTGAAGACAAAGAATCCTAACAGCAGCTTACTCATTTACAGCCCTATTTTTAAAGGCGATTTAGAGCAGACAACATAGCGTGACCAGCAACCTCCCTGAATTAAAGTACCTAAACTTGGTGCTCAACAGGTGTTTTAAGTAAGATTGCAGAGGCCATCTGAACACTGCGGCTGACAATGACAAATCCAGTCACAGGTGCTTCATCTTTTAATCTGGGTAATTAGCTCTCTTTAACATTCAGTCAGATCACACTGTATCCATTCAGCAGGAGGAGAGTTGAATGACAAGTGTAACCAGACTGCCTGATTGTCTTCTGAGAGCGAAGCATCTGCTGTTCTGCGACTTGGCCTACTTTCCTCTTGACTGACTATTATGGAACAGGATCGATCTGCATACATGACCATGTGGTCAGATTACTTCATGTGTGGGTATTCACTGGTTTAAAATAGAAACGCAAAAACATATCCGATTCTTAGTGCTTATATATCCCATTGTAATGAAAATCTCAGACCCTTTTAGTGAAAGCAACTAAAATATAGGGAGTTTCGTAATTTTAACTGCTACCAAAAACGGCATATACCCAGTAATACACAATATGCGGTCTACAAAATTTAAGAAACACTGAAATCATTACATGATATTTCTACACCTATAAAAATGCAGATGCCTTAGCTGATAATAAGACTGCACCTTTATGACCCCTGCAGGCATAATGTCACTGTAAAATGATGCAACAAATATACAACACTGCAATTAAAGCTTTTAACCTTTATTAAAGCAACATATCATGACTTTGCCCTATCTTATTTTACAGTTGGAACAACTGCAATACTATATTCAAAAGACTACTTATGTGGTCATCAAATTGTGTCAACTCGTATTACAGGTTTACACAACAATAGGGTTCATTTTCATTGGAACAGGATGTACACATAAAAACGCTGATTTTTCTTCAACAGCATGACCTCAATATCAGTTTATGCCCCCCATTCAAATGTAAACATAAAGTGACATAAGATTTGGAGATCAGTTGTAGTTTTAATATACGTCAAGGCTTTTCAAGTTGCATAATGTTAGTTGTGTTTTAAATATTTACTGTGTTTGTACTGTTCAGAGGTCCTATGATGGCTCAATGCATATTTTTTCATATGCTCATTTTCGAGTCATAACTAACATAGATTTGCTTGGTGAAAGCCTTATGGGATGAAATTCTGCTTTCTTATATTGCTAAAATGAATGCACTCACCTCCACCTGTTGACCCCAAGGTTGGACGACCCAGCGAACCAGGGATCCAGGAAGTAGACACATCGAACAGTGTCTGCCCCACGTACTGCCTCCTGAAGTGCAGGGTTGTCATGGAGACGGAGGCCCTTCCGGAACCAGTGGATGGAATTTGGGGCCATGTTCACTGAGTCACCCTTTAAAATAAATAAATAAAATCATAAGGACAAATACATTCATTCTAGAGGCTGCTGATCATTGGACAGGATTTCACGGTTTTCATATGTTCTCAAAGAGCAACATAATAAAAAATAAAATGAAAAGCATTTAAACATAAAAACATCCTAAACGCTTAGAAAATTACACCCTCTTTAAAAGTTGAGGACCATCTCCAGCACATTATTACCCTATAACAGTGCTATTACATTAAGGCTGTGAGACTTTTCCATTCTTATTTTACAGACACTGGCATCATAACATCCTACACTGAGGCCGTAAAAATGGGTTTCCATTTTTAACTTTTGCTCAGAGACCTTTTGGTATAGCCTTTTTTTCCATTTTCCCTTCATGGCTGAGGAATCCTCCAAATCTGGACTTAAAACCTGTCCTTCCGAGCAGTCATTCTGTGACATTCAATTCTTGGCTTTTCCTCAGAATGTGTGACGTCAATACTGGACTGAATAACTCTGTCATGCGTGTCAATGCAATAAATAAATGTCTCTTGTGAGTGCTGTGACAATCATAGAAACCTACCTGTCAATCATGAACGTATCTTCGAAACTTGCTCAAAACAACCATCATACACAAATGCAAAGAAAGTGGTCTGAAGGAGGCAGAGGATTTATCTTGATTTATCTATATGCAAGGTCAAGCCGCTGTCTCTGAGGCAACTTATCGGTTGTCTGTGCCCTGGGAATTACAGCAGGCCACTTTGGGATTGGTCCTGCATTTGCACAAAATTGTTAAAGGTCACTTATCACTAGTTCCAAATAATAATCTAACCTAACTAACATTTCCATCCAATATCAGTTATCACACATTAACTAAAAAGCGTGTCCTAAACACCAGCCACTATAAGACTGTTGCAGCCGGCTTTAAGGCAAAACAACCTTTTGTTTTGTTTTTTTTTTCAAAAAAAATGGCTATTTTGCTTCCATAACATTAATGGATAGAAACAAAATCCAAAATACACATACTGAACGTTTATTACAATTTATATGTAGTTGCACTTACATACACTGAATTTATATTCTCAACGCTCTTAGACTAGGGTTTGTTTGTACATAATTCTACAGATTTATAGAACATTATATTTCTAAAAATGTCCTGCTTTGCTTTTACGAGGAGAAATTCAGCAAGATAATTAGTGCTTGATGAAAGAGATAATGTAGAACTTATTTAAAAAAAACATTTTAGAAAACGTGTTATTCCACTACTACTATGTAATATACTAGTCTTACAGCTCATGTAAAAAAAACTGTATGTAGTAGTTAAAATGTACCCCATTTACCTGATATCTTCTATTCCTGATATATATATATATGATGATACATCCTGATAGCCTATTCAGGATGGACTATCAAAAGTACAAAATCAGAAAAGTAAAGAAAAAATAAAGACGCACTACCAACTGCACCCACAAACTAATCCCAAAAAGGATGCAGTGGGTAGTAAAGGTAGGTCAGATTTTCATAATTGTACTCAAATTGCCATTCATGACAAAGAAACCATAAAGACTGGTACATCTAATATTAGTAATAAATAAATAAAAAGCATAATAGACAAAAATCGGGCATAGATCGTTTGTTTTACACTAAAAAACATTTTACAGTGGCATGCGACATTAGTCCACAGACGCACTAAAAGCATCCTGCAGCAGAAATTAGGTCAGTTCCAAGTAGGTGAAACTGGCAGGATATTGTAGTTACACTGAATGTAGACATTTTAGTTCTCCGCTACGTTCCTTAAAACAAAAACGCGATATTCACAAGAGCAACACAGACACAAATACAAAGAAACCCTTTGGAAAAACTTCAATAGGAAAACAAATGTTGGAAATGGGGTCACCGGCGCACGTTATGTAACGCGTTTTTTACAAGGCAATGAAAAGCCTATAAGAACAAAAAAACGCGGATTAAACGCATTACCTTTAACCGTTATGTCAGTCCCGAAGACAGGATCATCTCTTCCCACGATATAGAGAGATTCTCACAGCTGAGAAACTATACTGTTCCCCAATTGGACTGGACGAGACGCTGGCGGCCGGAGCCTGCTCGGTTTGGCTCTGCTCCGGTGTCTGTTCAGTGACACGCTCTCAATGTGGATTTCCTAGTGAGCGCAATGGCGCTTCTGATTGGGCGAGACGAGCTCACGTGGTACGCGGAAGCTCACGTTTGGGAAGCATGGAATAAAGAGAGAAGTGGATGAGCTGACGATGAGGATGAATTAACCTTCGTTTACGGATTTGATAAGTTTGAAATGTCAAAAATATGAATTAGATCGAATAGCAGGTTTACACGCAGCGAGCCACGCGTAAAGGATACTCAAGACCCTTTTCACGCGTATACACCGACTGGCACAAGCACTTTTAATTGAATCAAACTGTAGAATCAGTGATTACAGTCACATGACATTCTGAAGACTTGTGAGGTCACTTCAGCCGGAAAAAGAAAAACCTACCAGTGTCAGATAGGCTCTGATAAGTTGGTTTTAGAATATTTAAAATCCAAATATTAATATTTATTGTGTATCACTCACAACCGTGAAATGTCAGCACCATCTTCCATTTTCTAAGGAAATTATTTAAAATACTTAAATCATTTATTCTCCTGAAGCAGGTTATATTAGCATCTGGCATCTAAAGAATAACAGAACAAAATGGCTACTACATGAACTTCATGTGTTTTGACAAATTTGTCAACAGTGTCAAAGCCAAGATTTTCTGTCTGATGGTGGTGACAGGCCATTGAGGGAGTTGACATTTAATGATCATCATTAGATCTCGTCATCAGATATAATAATAATCATGATATAATGTTTAATTATAGCCTATTAAATATTAAGTAATGTAATATTTCTAATAATATTGCTTTTGTGGATTGATAGTCAACACTTGTACATCGGTTAGGGTTGAGGGAACATAAGATTCAGGGGAAATAAGGCTGAGGGAACACAAAACAAAAAAATCAGATGAATATTTTGATAATATTTCTTTATCATAGTCATAATGTGTGCTAACATGAGAATGGTTTTTGAAATGTAAAATGTAAAGAATCAGTGAAATGATGTTTGGTATTCTTTACACCTTTATATAGGTATTGCCTTTTTAATATGTATTCATACAAATATACAAACAGAAAAAGGTCATTTTGCAGCATTTCCATGTGTTCTAGACATCTCTACTATTGCCTTGAAAACACTTGGTCTCACCCAACTGCAAAATCTTTTTCTGCAAAATGTACCACATGTGGTTTTATATGATTGTTTGGTGTAATGACTTCTTTTGTGCCATCTTACAGGTCAGAGTTACACAGGGTATACACAGTCATGACTTTGGCAGGTGCACCATCATCATCATCATCATCATCATCTTCACATCATTTCTTAAAAAAGTAGCTTTTCTTTGGGGTGTTATGCACCTAGTTTTTTAAAGGTACACCCGTTACTGCTCTTACACCTTTTCAAAAGACTGTCATGGTGTCATTGTATGATTTTTAATACAGTTTTTTGATAATAGAACAAGCGATATTACATCTGAATTCAATTGCTGGTAATGGCCCTGAATTTTTAGTGGCAGAATTTAAGTCATATTATAAATGGCTGACATATATGAAATATATGCAAAAGAGATTTAGCATTAAATAAGATGGGCTATATATATATGCATTGACAGATTACAATTTTGCAAAATTTTGGGTGGATTCTATGGAAGCATATGAGCGACAAAATTCATTTTGCAATGTCATTTGTAAAATGGCGATGCAATATGTAAAATGGGGACATATTTCTGTATTTAAATTTAAGTCTTTAAATCACCATTTAAGACACTTAAATCACCATTTTTGTACATTTGGTGCAGAATGCATTTTATAATTTTGATACAATTATTATCATGAGACACAATGAAATCACAATGAAACATCACAATGAAAATGCAATATCAACTGTCCCTTTTGCTTTGACATCTAAAACAATATCAATTTGGGTTTTCATTTTTTGATGTTTAAAGCATTAAAATATGTTTTTAATGTACATATTAAAATGTACATATATGTAAACATTCCACATGTGAAATGTAAATTAAAGATATGAATGTAAATGTAAATGATAAATAAAATGTAAATGATAAATACAATGATAAATGTAAATGTAAGGATATTCAATGCCATTTAAAATATTGCATTGCCATTTTGCAAATTACATTTCAAAATAAATATATGCTTTCCTCTGCCATTTTTTTGGTGTGTTTTGGAAGTTGATACATCTTACTCAAAAGTCTTGAGGAGGCATCTAAGGCATCACTGAATGCTCAGTGTCTCCTGCTGAAGGTTTGGTGATTATTTGATTTTTTTCCTTTTTTTGGAGCCAGCAACTGGGATGTCCAGATATGTAAATATATTATACTCTTTCCCTAATAGGTTACTTTAATTTAATCTCTAACATTCTCTTTAGACTTATTTTGGGCTGTTTTTAAGATTATAATGATTTCAGTGAGAGATGGAGATTTCTCTGGAGATGTCATTTGCTTTAGTGACTGTCGTATAGAGGCTGATTTGTGAGACACCTGCATCCTTAGTACACGAGGTAGATTAATCTCTTGTATGGCCACACAATAGGTCCACAGTTTCTCGCTATAATTTATTTATTTAATCTGCCACACTTTTAGCTTTGTGGAAAACAGACCAAAGCAGAAACAGCTATCCCGCCTAACTGTTCAGTGCCATAATCAGTAATTTAAAGTCATGATTTTATTTTGGAAAAAAAGAAGGAAAAAAAATCTAAAATGTACAATTTACCCTTTGTTTCACAGAAAAGGCTTCAGAGACTAAAATGTCAGTTTGAACACTGAGTGATCTTGAAACATGTCAGTGGCTTTGTTTTGTCTCAAGATGCACAATAGTAATGCTTTTCTCTAAGGCATGTTTATAAAACTCACTTAAACGTCCTAATTGAATTATGGCCTAATCCTGGTTTAAGCTAAGCGTTGTCTATGAAACCGGGCCATTGTTGCTTTTCTATAAAGCTTTAAGGGTCTAAATGTTTGTTGTTATGGATGGAGTTTCTTTTTTTATTCTGTTTTATTTTTAGAAGGCTATCTGAAGACTAACAAAGCATATTATACAAGCCTTTATGTCTGATAACTTGTGTCTTTTTTTTTTAGAAAATTCACAATCATACAGCACACGCACCCGTACGCACACACACAAGCAGTGCACTATTTTCATATACCTATGCCTAATCTAAACATTGAACTTTTTGTACTCATGATGATTAAAAACACAATTAAAATCTGACTTCATAATTCCTTGTTTTTTCCTTTATTTTCAATTTACATTAATTAAAATCGTAACAAAACCAGAACCAAAAAGAGAGAACAAACAAAAAAAGTCCAAGATCATAATAATATTAATTATAACAAAAATATACACACCCTCACACACACACACATCCTGTTCAGCGATACGGCGATCCTTTGGGAGCAAAATTTCCGGCATTGCCAAAAGAGTCCCTCTGTCTTTTGATCATCCCGCATAGTTCCGCACCCTCTGAGCAGGCTGTGTGTGTTGAATGAGGCTAGTTAGGGAGTGGGATGGTCTGGGAATTGTGGGAAATACTGACTGATAGATCAATACTAATAGCACCTTCTGAAGATGGACCGAGCCGTGCCGGGGGGGTCTTCCTGACGCTTCTCGAACCCCAAGCTGCTTTCGTTCTCATCCAGATTTTTACTTTTTCCTGTGTGAGGTAGCTTTTCTTGAAAAATGAAGATCATGCAAATAAACAAAAAATAGAAATGGTTTCCAAATTTATTAGATTTTTTCTTTTTCTGCTGTTATGTTAAGGGACCAAAACTTCATATTTTGGGCAATCATGGGAAAAAAAAAGATTTACACAAAACAAAAAAAGAAATGGAACTGCACTTTCCCCAAAATATTGTCGGTGTGTGTAGGCACATGCTCACACACACACAAACACGTATAATTGTGAAAATATATAGATCTGGCTGTATCAGTACAGACTGAATCAAGATTTTTTTGTTACTATACACAGTAAATATTAACTTATTCCCTCCTCAGGTTTAACATTTCACAAAATCTTGCATAATGTGATGTTTTCTTCTGAGTCACAGTCAAGAGGCAGAGGGAAGGGTGAAGTGGGACTGGACATGGCCTTCTTTCTTCTTTAGTGGGAGGGACTACTGTGGTATCCAGCCATGACGCTGTACAGCATCACCCAACCACCCACCCCCTGCAGGATGTGATGACATCAAGCCATGTTTCTGTCTTCTTTTGAATCTCTGAATCTTTTGGTCTGTCCCCCTCTTGGCTCCCAGCAGGAGGAGGTGCTGCACCGAGGGCTTGTGGGAAACATGGCTGGATTTCAGAGGGAGAGACTATTTGGGGCAATCCCATTTAGCGCTGGTTTTCCTGCACACTAAACGTGGACAGCACGACTTTTTGTGTTTTAGAGAAAAAAAACTTTCGTCAATTTTCAGATTTCTTTTCTTTTCTTCCATATTTCGTTACTTGGAGAGTGTATTGCATCCTCACAGTTATTGCTCGTCATTGGTATTTTTCCATGTCTTATTTCATAATCCACATATGTTTACATTTTTTTACAAGAAGCAGACTGCACCAATGTCCACTCCAAACTCTTGATCTGCTCCTCCGATGTCCATGGGAGCAATGTCTACGATGGGCAGCCTGGATGTCTTCTGAGTTTTGTACTCAATCACAGTCTTGGCCCACTGACCTGTGTGCTTCTGTAAGACAGCAAAAAAGCCATGTAAGTGAATAAGCATATAAAATATATATAGAAATAAAAATAAGTATATATGAATACATATTTTATTATTTTATTTGGGGTCAGTAAGATAGATGTTTTTAAAAGAAATCTTGCCGTTAAAAAAAAAATAATAATAATTATTAAGTAAATTATTGGGAAATATTATTACTATCAATATATTTTATTTTAAAATGGCATTAATTCATGTGATAGCAAAGCTGAATTTTTCAGCAGTTATTATTTTAGTCTTCAGTGTCACATGATCTTTCAGAAATCATTCTAATATGCTGATTTTGGTGCTCAAGAAACATTATCTTATTATCTAAGTTAAAATCAACTGTGCTGTTTTTGTGGAATGTATTGATAAATATGAAGTTCAAAAGAACAGCATTTATTTAAAAATATAATAAGAATAATATTATAAAATTATGAATGTATTTACTGTCACTTTGTTGTATCCTTGCTGATTAAAAGTATTTATTTGACTTAAAAAGAAATCATACTGACCCCAAACCTTTGAATGGTAGTATATATAAATGTAATTTATTTTAGTAAAATGTTCTTTAAAATTAATTCATGTTCAATTCACTCATTTTATCAATATAGCCAGCATGTTAGAAAATTATATTTTATTGTTTGACTCACCTTGCAGCCATCCTCAAGTACTCCATATGTAAAGCGGCTGTTGCCCTCTGCTCTGATCTCCACATCATTGGAGCCCTGCAGCAGAATGGACTTCTTCAGGTTGCCTGTGGCTTGGTCCATGTAAGCAACGCTGTTCTTGCAGTGGTAGGTGATGGTCTGAGTGGCCTCAGTAGACAGCAGTCTCAGGAAGTTCATCTGAATGGTAGTAGTACTAGGAGTCTGGCTGCTATCAGCATAGCTGAACTGTTAGTGAAAGAAATGTATTTAATATCTTTCCAAAAATATGGTTATTAATATTACTTAAAAGACAAGCTAGTGACACAAGGGGAAGGAGAGAGTATTTCAGCACAGCTGGTTGTTATAAATATTTTCAGCACCATGGACCAACAGAAATTCAGAACCGTGAACAGCTCCCTAAACCAGCTGTGGCTATTTACAGACACTCTGACCGGGATTCAAACAGAAATTCAAAATCACATGCAGAGGTACCCTTTATGGCACTGTCAAAACATTTTGTAGGAGTTTACCCAGAGTTTTGTTGTGCTTGTGGTCATTTTACTACAATTTAAAATGCACATCTCCAAAGTGTAAGGATTATACTCACATGGAATCCACCGTTCATGCTCTCTCCAAACCAAACGTGCTTCTGAGCCTTGCTCTTGCTGCTCCACCAGTTCTTACGTGGGATTTTGGGATTACTGGGCTTCACGCAGGTCTCTCCAGTCTCCATGTTGCAGAAAACTTTGATGGCATCAGCAGTGCTACCAAGGTTAGGATCCACCCAATAGTCACCTGTGGATAGGGACCAAACATGTTTAAGTGAGTAATATGAGTATCATTCACACAAGTGTGCTCAACTGAACATTTTCTGATGTTAGATTGTCTCTGAATCTCTCTTCTTACCGCTCTTCCATTCAGGGTGGCAGAGTTTCAGGTCTCGGCAGGAGCGTGCAGGGTTCTTGCGGGAGCCATCTGGGCTGCGGATGTCCTCGATCTGGCTGTTGATTGACTTCAGTGTGGCGTCCACCTCCACATCATGCTGTCTAAGAGAGCTGGAGGCCTCATCGGCACGCATGTAACGCAGAGGATCGGGTCCCTTCTCAGGCTGAGACAACCCAGCGAAGGCAGACATGTCAATGCCAGGGCCAGGGGGACCAGGAGGACCAGGGGGTCCAGGATTACCAGGTGGACCCTAATAAGTGAAGTTAGGAAGAGCAGATGAATCAGAAATGTTTGTTTCATGTGGATACACCTCATGTCAGTGAATATTTCAGGTTTTATGAGCACTTACACTTGGGCCAGACTCTCCAGAACGTCCACGAGGTCCAGGTGGTCCAATAGGTCCAGGCTGACCATTAGATCCGTCCTTACCAGCTGGTCCAACAGGTCCAGGAGGTCCCTATTGCAAGTAATACGAGAACATTAATAATCCATCTATGCATTAAAGGAAGTTTCTACATTGTTTATTATTTTAATTTAACTAGCTAAGAGTCAGACTTACTTTAGCGCCATTTGGTCCAGCAGGTCCAGAAGCACCCTGGTCTCCAGGAGAACCCTTTTTATAGAGACAGGACAGATGTGTAAGCATACCTAATAAATCTACTTTTCAACTGTAAATTGTTAATAAATACTAAGACTCACGGGAGGTCCAGGCAGACCCTGAAGACCGGTGAATCCTCTGTGTCCCTTCTGACCTCTTTCTCCAGCTTCTCCTGCCTCACCCTTATCACCACGAGGTCCTTGGGGTCCCTGATAGAGAGAAATGGAAAAAGTCCATCAACATGCGAGCAGCTTTGGAGTGAAAGACAGTTAAACCACAAAATAACCAGATGTAATTTTTTAACTTAAAAATATTCTTTAAAAATTAAATCAGGTAATTTAGATGTTAGCACATCAAGGGCACTTTTTGCATTATAACTAAGTTTAGATGTTTAGGTGTAAGTAACCTCTCTGAAGTCAATTTACTAGATTTTCTTCATGGCCATAAATTGTATATGTAATATATTTTGATACTGGCTATTAAAGACTTATTATTAAGACTTATAAAACCTGATGTTCTGTTTTGTTTCACACTTTTCAGAAAATGTACTTACAACCATGCCTCTAGCTCCAGCGGGTCCAGGGGGTCCACCAGGTCCTTGTGGGCCCTTTAAAAAAAGAAAGAAGATGGTACATAATAAATAAAACACTTCATGTAATATAAGTGGACACTGCTAAAACTCCTTAGCTCTAAACTTTTGATCTTCATAAGGATGGTCTTGCTTAATATCTTACAGGTGATTTTTTTGGGGGAGAAATGTTAGATCTGCTCTTGGTCTAACACTAATGTGTTTTATTTAATAGTTGTGCTTATTGTTGATTTTAATTATGCTGTCAAAGCAGGCCACAAAATTCGTAGATGTACTGAAGTAATGCATTCTTCTCTCCAGAAGATATCTTTATACTGTTGAAGTTGATGTACTCACATTCTCTCCTCTGTCTCCCTGTTTGCCAATTGGACCAACGGGTCCAGAAGCACCAGGTGCACCAGGAGCTCCAGGAGCACCAATTGGGCCGGTGTTACCACGTTCACCCTAGAAAAGAACAAGTAAAACACATTCTTTATTACAGCCGATTGAAGGTTCATCTGTGTATGTACTAACCAACATTTTAGTCCAAGATTTTGAACAGAGAAATTACATAAAATAATACGAAATATTCAGATAATATTGAATTTCATTCTCAGATTTTTGGACCTCAGTGAATGTAACCAATAGTAATCTGTTGTTTACTTGTATGGAATTAAGAAGCTGGACTCTTTTTTTGTTTAAAAAAAAAAACGCCAGAGGACAACAAAGGGATTTTTGAAAAAAACAATTATATGAGTTTGTTTGTTTCCTTACCTTCACACCAGCAGCACCATCTCTACCAGGTGGACCATCAGCTCCAGGATTACCCTGAGGACAAACAGAATGGATGAGTGAGATCTGGTTTTATAATATGTAGAGGAAGAAAACGTTCACTAAAGTGTTTACTGACTTCACTTCGGATCTATATCTTTGTGAGTCAGATTTTTGCAGTCTATTTTTACATTCTTTGGTACTGATTTGATCACATCACGCATATATGTGTTCTTTACCTCACGTCCAGTCTCTCCAGCAGGTCCAGTCAATCCAGGTGGTCCAACAGGGCCAGGGGGTCCACGGTCACCAGAAGAGCCAGGACCTCCCTGTTTGCCAGGCTCACCCTGTGGTACAAATTTGTATCACACAGCATCAGTATCAGATTTTCTTTTCTAAAGGTATTCTTGCGTAATAATACAAAATTCATTTTAAGGAACTATACTTTAGACATATGTGAGATAAAACAAAGTCAGTGGACACTTAAAAATGCATTTCTAATGTTAATACTTAATATGAATAATTTTCTTGATCTGGTAAATAAAACATGAGAATCTATTCAATATTTTAATGTTCGAATGACCGTTTGATGATGTAGCCTGTGGGTTCATTTACTTACAGAGGGTCCTGGAAGTCCTGGGAAACCTCTTTCACCACGCTGACCAGGCAAACCAACAATACCACGCTGACCAGCAAGACCAGCAGGGCCTGAAGGACCATCAGGACCCTACATAGGACATGTCGAAAGAAAGATTAAAAAACAGTAAAGAAACAATGAACATCTACAGAATAAACCTGTGCCTTCAATACTAAAGTACGTGTGTATGAATATGAATGAATATGGGCCTTACAGGAGGACCATCCTCTCCAGCCTCTCCCTTCTCTCCAGGAGCACCAGGAGGTCCACGCAATCCAGCATCTCCTGCTCTGCCTGGGGGACCGGCATCACCTCGAACTCCCTTAGGACCATCTTTACCAGCAGAACCTACAGGGCCAGGAGGTCCAGGGTTACCCTGGGAAAGAACAATTAAGAAGTAAGCTTGTGATTAGAATAGGTTCATGATAAAACAGTCCTTCAGTTTGATTAAATTTGAGCTGCAGAAATGTGTCTGGGATATTAAGTGCCTTACATTGGGTCCAGGAGCTCCGACTCTTCCTGCAGCACCTGGGAAACCAGTGGCACCCTACAACAGGGAAATATATTATTATTAAGATACAATAATGCTCAAAAGTCTTTACTTTCAAAGTAACTGGTAAATACTTAAAAATGGCTTTAAATGGTTACTTATGATTAATTGACTTTAAGTAACTCACAGGGGCTCCTTGGGCTCCACGTGCTCCCTTAGGTCCTGTAATACCAGTTGGGCCCTGAAATCAAGCAGTGAACACTGATGAGCCAAATATAATCTTTTAATCCATGCAGAGACAGCAAGTTGATGCATGATGTTTAACTCTTAATTTATGTAGACAATAGCAAAGACTTTTTTTCGAAGTAGCAATAACCAAAACCAAGCTTCTTGCTAAAAATCGTGTAAAACGATTTACAAAATGCCTTAAATTATCAATAGGTAGTGAGGCAGAAACCCTTACCACTGGGCCGGGTGCTCCTGATGGTCCTTGGGGTCCAAGGGATCCAGCTTCTCCTTTCTGTCCTGTCTCACCCTGCTCTCCTTTAATTCCAGGCTGGCCATCAGAACCCTAAAAGTGACAGTGCCAAAGGTTTCTAATCAGAGTTTCTCTATGATTAAAAGATTAATACCAAAGACAATTCCTAATCAATTATTTCACCACATCCTTTTTACATAGTAGCAACAAAATTTTATTTTTTTTAAAGTACTAGAGTAGTGAGTTTAGAGTACTGAATTATGTATCATATACTAGGTTTCCAATAAATGTGAAAATGATTGCATTAAATAATACAATGTTTTGCTAATCATTTTATTGATGGTCTTTAAAATGCCAAAATCCTGGAGATAATATTTCATTTTAAAAACGAATACCTAATGTATAATTGTGTTAGTGCCCATATTTGTATTGTAGAATAACATTCTGTTTACATTCAGAATATTATCGACTGGATGTTTTTTTTACTGCTTTTTAAAGTTAAATTTAGCCTTGCTTAGCCATTATAGCAATGTTGCCTTATTGAAAACGTTTGGTTTTTTTTGAGTCAGAAAAGATCTTTTATAATGTTATCACTGCAGTAAAATTGAGATTTTTTATAACTGTGTTTCTACTTACAGGAGGTCCGGCAAAGCCAGCAGGTCCAGGTGCACCAATCTCACCACGATCGCCCTAATAGGGTGATGAAAGAATAAGGAATTAGATAAAGTCTGAAGATAACCTAATAAATATATAAAAAAACTACAAATTCTATTATTTTTTGTCTGTTTGCTGTCTGGTTGTAATAAACGTATGTATTTTTAGCTTACAGGGGCACCGCGAGCACCAGGAGCACCAATTGAGCCAATAGGACCATTTTCACCCTGTGAGAAAAGAAAAAGAGTAATTAAACAACAGAATTAAACAATCTCCTCAAATAATTTTACCATGCAACCATTGGATGAGACACTCACCTTAGCACCATTGGGACCAGAAGGACCAGGTGGACCAATTGGACCAGTTAAACCCTGGGGAAAAATAACAAAAACATCATTACTTATGATGAGCAAGGAAAAAAAAGCAAGTAATTTTCCTACATCTGCTGCACTTACTCTTGCACCATCTTTGCCAGAAGCACCTTCAGGTCCTTTCTCTCCGCTGTCACCCTAATAAAATGAGACAGTAAGTCACTTTGTCATTCAGTAGATCAATACCATAAAACTAAGTTGATGTAATAATCACTGAGTACCGTTTTTAAAGTCACTTACTCTGTCACCTTTAGCTCCAGGGATTCCAACAGTTCCTCTCTCACCAGGCATGCCCTGCAGACCAGGAGGACCCTGAGTTCCAGCAGCACCAGCTGGTCCAATTGCACCCTGTTGGAAATCAAGCAGAGATGTGAGGTGGAGTTCGAGAGAATTGCCAACCACAAACATTTGAACAATAAAGTTTGTGGACAATAAGGATTCATTAATTTGACTATTTAAAAAGGGCTTAAAAATGAAAAATATAATAGATTTTATATGTAATCGTAGAGCATAATCTTAGTCAGATATTATCTCACCTTAGGTCCATCAGTACCGGGAGTTCCTGGAAGTCCTCTTGGTCCCTGGAGACCCTGAGGGCCAGAGCTTCCTCTCTCACCAGGGAAACCACGTTCACCCTAAGAGAAGCACAGGCAAGAGTTATTTTTGTGAAATATCACATTACTGTCGTAATTGGAAATCTTGTTAATGAAAGATCGGAACTCACTCTTGGTCCAGTGGCACCAGCAGCACCACCCTCTCCAGGAACACCCTATAGAGAGAAAGGAGAGAAATATAACTTAACTGGGATACTTAAAGTCACTAATTACATCTTAAAGGCACAAACAGAGAATACATTTTTTTTTTTAATTGATCCTTACCTGGTCACCAGGTTTACCAGGCTCTCCGGGGGCTCCAGTAGGTCCAGGAAGACCCTGTGCAGAAACAGAGTAATTTTTAGAGAACCCTGATCCCATGAAACTTTCATATAAATAATTACTCTTTGTGTCCTGACTCCTTGTTTGGCTTCGGTAATTATAAAAAAAGTTTTCTCTTTCACAATTGAATAATATAGTAGAATATTGATTTGAATGTACCTGGAAGCCAGATGGACCAGGTTGACCCTGCTCTCCTCTCTCACCAGCTGGACCCTAAAAGTACATCATGATTTAGTCTTCAAGGAAATGTTTCAGACTGTGGTCATTTATTGACTGAATAAAAGATTTGAGGGCATAAGACATTGTGAGTAATGTGATGTAATACTCACAGCAGGGCCAGGTGGACCAGAAGTTCCAGTCTCTCCATCTTTACCAGGCAAACCCTAACAGAGGAAAAAAAGAGAAATGATACATTTCTACATTTTCTTGCTTGTCTGTGCAAAAGCTCTGCAAGGTGTTGCTGGTTGTTTCCAAGGTGTTGATATACGGTTGCTATGCTTAGTCTAGTTAGATCTGATGCTTACTGACATACAAGGCCAAGGCCTAGACATTGGACCATGACTTACTCTAAGACCAGTACGTCCAAGAAGTCCTTTCTCTCCAGGTTTTCCAGGTTCACCCTGTGAGAAAGAGATACAATCCAATGAGGTACAACACATACATTTCTCAGACAATTTTATGGAGCTAAATATAAACACTAGTGGCTGAAATGCCAAAATACTCTAATGGTCTCACATTGGCTCCCTTAGGTCCTGGGAATCCCATCACTCCAGGCTGACCACGAGCACCAAGAGGCCCAGGAGGACCAGGGCGTCCATCTTCACCAGGGGCACCCTATAATGAAAAAGACATGTTTAGTACTGAAGTTTGCTTTGAACAGTGATGAGCATTTATTAGACCAAAATGGTTTGTTCCCAGTACATGCTAAGTTGTTTTTGGGAATAAAATAAACTGTTCAAATGTTTAGGGTTGATAAGATTTTTTTGTGTGTGCTTTTGAAAGAAAACTTATGCTCACCATGTCTGCATTATTTAATAATAAAAAAACAGTAACAACAGTTATATTGTGAATTACTGTTAAAAATAACTATTTTCTATTTTAAAATGTTATTTATTCCTGTGATGGTAAACCTAAATCTTCAGCATCATAACTCCAGTCTCAATGCTGGTTTTGTGCTCATTGCTTTTTTATACTTTTTTCTTTTTTCGCCCTCGCTAGGGGTACAACCATTAGGGCTCGGGGGCCACCGGGCTCCCGGCTGGGCCCCAGACAGCACACCAAACTCACTATACTCACTCATTAATTAAGAGGAAGTGCGAATTTACAAATACTCACAGGTGATCCAACTTTTCCTTGAGGTCCAGCATCACCAGGGCGCCCAGTGAGACCCTATTAGAAGAGGAAGCAGATGAATGGTGAAAAATGCCATGAGCCTTTAATCCAATGATCATAAAAGTTGATTTTAGATTGCAATGTCTGTTATCTACAGTTATGATTATCTACATTGCCCTGGATAGTCAGTTTTCAGGTAAATCCCAGAAGTACTACAATCACTTACTCTGGCTCCAGGGAGACCAGACTCGCCTGTGCGACCAGGATCTCCAGTTGCTCCTTTCGGGCCGGTCACACCAGGAACACCACGATCACCAGGTGCGCCCTATCATAGTACAGAACTTTTGAGTACAGAGGAAACACATGGGTTAATGGGTTGAGTGACCAACTGTAATTCAAAATCACCAACCTTTGCTCCAGCTAGACCATCCTGACCAGGGAATCCACGGTTACCTGGAGCTCCCTGGGAATAAACAACACATATGGGCTCATTAATGTGGTTCTTTATCATTCAGTGAATCAGTAAATATAGCTAAGATAAGGTACACACTCTTTCTCCAGGAGGTCCGAGAGGTCCGGCTGAACCTGGCTCTCCTCTTGGTCCTCTCTTGCCTTCTTCTCCAGATGGTCCAGGGGCACCCTGAGGTCCTGCAACACCCTGTGTAATTAAGAAGAAAAATACATAACTGATTAGTTTGCTACAATATTTCATATGATTGTGATTGATACAATAGAAGTGTGACTGGTTATAAGTATATTGTGGGTTACTTACACGCTCTCCCTTGGGTCCAGACTCGCCTTTAAATCCTGGGATACCAGGGTCTCCCTGTATAAACACAAGAGTGTTTTAATTTAGTGCAATAGAATAATCAGGAACCTGTGCAAGTTATCAATATGAAATTATCAATCGAGGTCTGAGAGACATTGCAAGCTATTGAAATAGTACAGGATGTGATTACGTACAGATTGTCCTTTAGGACCAAGAGGTCCAGTAGATCCCTGAGGTCCTGGTGGGCCACGGGGTCCTGGGAAACCAGGGGCACCAGCAATGCCAGCAGCACCCTGCAAAAGAGAAAAATGTTAACATTAGATTCACTGCAACAATGTGACCAGACTATAAATCATTTGAAAATATACAGAGAAATGAGTGTAAGAGAACAATAAATTATAAGAATATACTCACAGCAGATCCTTTGGCACCAGGAATACCATCAGTACCAGGGTTACCCTGCAGAATGTAAACATTTAATTTCAAAACACTGTATATATTGTATATACACAAGAGGAAACTCAAATCATATTTTGCTTGTCATAATATCTGTAATTGTACTCACAGAAGCACCGGCGGGTCCAGGTGATCCAGGTGTACCGGCCTCTCCGCGGGGTCCTTGTGCGCCTTCAGGTCCACGAGCTCCAGTGGGACCAGCTTCACCCTGCAGGAGTGCACATCAAATCTCATTACCAAGGATAATGTTATTCCTCATACATCTGTGCAAATTAAAATTGCTTAAATATGAGAATAGTTTAAGAATTTACAGTGAAGTGCTGTGGATGACTGGTATTTTACCTTAGCACCAGGGGATCCTGGGAAACCTGGAGCACCAGCAGGACCAACAGGGCCCTGAGCACAGAAACAATTCCAACAAATGATCAAAGCCTCATACTTACTTTCTCATACACTTTACACATCCCTATAATGTTATTCTGTGATTTGTAAATGGATGATGCAAATTTTCTGTATTTTTGGAATATTTTTAAATACACTTTCTAAATATGTTTAGTAAATATTGTATGAAATGATTAAATTAAATACATCTGTTGACATTAAATTGACAATCGTCCACATTGATATCTCTAGGCATCTCATATGGAGTTAGCATTAGCATCTGCATTAGCACAAGTTAAAACAGAACGGAAAGTATATTTTAAGATTACACAGACTTCCTGAACTTGAGGAAATGAAGAAATGCACTCACAGGAGGACCAGCAGGACCAGGCAGACCATCATTACCACGGGCACCCTGTGGGTAGACATATATAGATCATTACAGTCTGAAGCCACCTTTGCTGCTGCAGTTTTAGTCATATATAGTATTCTTTATCTGGCTAGTGTTTAGTTGAAGTGTTCACTTACAGCAGAACCAGAAGGTCCAGGACGACCTCTCTCACCAGGCAGACCACGTGGACCCTGATAGACAAAAAAAGAGAAGAAAACAGGATGGAGAGTGTTAGATTTCAGTGTCAGAAAACTACAGCTAGGTGAATAATCAAGTCAACAATCATCAATTTCTGATTCTAGATACTGACCATTGGTCCAGGAGCACCGTTCTCACCATTAGCACCAGATTCACCCTGAAAGAAGAGAAAGGAGACTGATTAAGTCAAATCAGTTTGCTCAGAACCTAATTAAAATGAATTTGCACATTTAGCATTCAGTAATACATATAACTATACTTTTCTGGTATCTTTCTATAAAGCACAGGTATTTTTATAAGATTTTTTTTTTATCGAATTCATTAAAATTAAGTTAACTTATTTAATAATACTATTTTTTTTCCAAATCAGACTTGCAGATAATAATGCTTTACAACAACATAAACATTTAATAAATGTCTGTTATAATTCTGTTTCCCTATGGAATGTATGCTTTTATGTCAAATATGAGTATAGACTATCTTCTAGGATGACTTTTGCATAGTTTTACTGTTAAAGAAAATAACATTATTATTATTATTATTATTATAAATTATTATTTACTCGGTTTGTCAAAAGTCTAGTGTTCTTATATGAGTATTTATAGTTTAAAATATTCTAATTTAAAATACCAGTAAAAAATTAAATTAAATTTAATTCAATTCAATAATATACAATACATCCAAAGACGATTTTGTAAACAATGATACCAAACATTAACTTTAATGCAATAAAGGTATGTTTGAATTCTGATGCCTTGTTAAACTTGTTGGCAGCATCTTCTTGATGATTTTTTTTTCTGTCAGAGTTGGGTGTTTTGGCTGACTGTTTTTATGTTGCTGTACCTTAGCACCTGCAGCACCAGCCTCTCCTTTAGCTCCATCAAGACCTGGGTGTCCCTACAAACACATTCAGAGATTAAATGCATGTATTTATACAAAAATTAAACATACATAAAAACACTTAATTCCAATTGAAACTCACTCTGTGTCCCTTGATTCCAGGAAGGCCAGGGGTTCCGGGGAATCCACGGGCTCCCTGTCATATACATAAGAAACATTTTTAATTGAATATATTAGATTAAATAGCCATTATCAGAATACAAACAAGTGACTGACTGAAACAGTTGCATGCCAGTCTTTTTTTTGTTTGTGTGTGCTGTTTACCTGAGGCCCTGGGGGTCCACGCTCGCCAGACTTACCAGGCTTACCAGCCTCACCCTGAAAGAAAAGCAGGCAGAGACATTGTAATTAGTATCTGTCAAGCATTCAACATTTAGAAAAGGTTGAACATCAAATCTGTTTACCAAACCAAACTACTCACATCACTTCCGGGTTTTCCAGGGGGTCCAGATGGGCCACGGGGTCCAAGAGGACCCTATAGTAAAACAATTGTTATAATTTAATATAACTGACCTAGTAAAGCTGTCTCTATGTTCTTCTGAGTGTGTCATCTGTGTGGACCATGTAATATGTGGGTTTATATAACGTCATGTGTGTGTGCATGTAAGTAAGGTTTGGGACACTCACAGCAGGGCCGGGTTCACCAGCCTCTCCAGGGTTGCCTTGGAAACCTTGTGGGCCCTGGAAGGGAAAAACGACAGTGTGATCTTAGAAGTTGGCATTGGAGGGTGCTAATCTATTACTCATATCTGTCTTATCAATGATAGCTTCGGCTGAGAATATAATAAGCGTTTCATTATATTTTTCAATTAACTGGGAATATAAAATGATTATGATTATGAGTGATGTATTTTTACTCACAGGTGCTCCAGAGGGGCCAGGAGGACCACGGGGACCCATTGGACCCTGTAGATAAAACAGAGGAAATTGAAATACAGCATGGCAGCTTTGACCCAGATAAATACATGAGCATGTCTGTTATAATTTCCTTTTATTTATAGATCATATTTCAAAGCAAGCTGAAGTTTAATTAGAATCGTGTGTTTCATTGCATATTGTGACTAAAGATCAGAAAACAGGTAACAGCATTTCATTCATTTTTTGGCACTAGATTTATTCATATTAAGCATTTTATGCAGTTAATGCATTTAGTTTTTGCTTTTTATTTTATGTTAAAAAACGTTTGGCCAACACTTGTATGTAAAAAATCTGTCATGCAGACAAAAATTTAACAAATGAAACTAGAGCTTGAAATTAAATGTCATTTCAGAGGATTCTGCAAGGGGGAAGACCTTACAAACTTTTCAAAGAGCAGTTTATGAATTACAGAATATACTATATAAAAACTATTATTTTGTATTTTTCTGACAGATTCAAATAAGCCAAACTGAGTACTGAATACTGACTTGATGAGAGATTCTTTCAAAATGGGTTGCAATTTAAAAAATTAATTTCACACAATTTCAAGACGTATTTAATATACGTAGAGATATGTCTGTGAACATATTGATATGTCTGTAGTTCTCACCATTGGTCCCTGCATTACACCCATCTGAGCACCTCCCGCTTTCTCATCAAAACCACCAGCCATCTGAGCAGCAAAGTTCTGCACACACATAGAAAAACACACTTACAGTAACCCTGCAAGTGGCAGACACAAATTGAGTGAGTAGATGAGAGGAGAGGCGAAACGTACTCCTCCGAGTCCAGGGGGACCGTTAGGTCCTGGTGGTCCAGGGGGTCCTGGGTTTCCAGGTGTACCAGGCTCGCCATCTCTCCCTCTTGGGCCGGGATTTCCCTAAAGGGTGGGAGAAAAATAACAGAGCATTTGAGCGGAAAAGAACAGAGATTAACTAAAGCCTTTTCACATGACAGCATCCTGCAGAGTGTGTCCACTGCCGCCTTAATGTACCCGGATAATTGCTAATAAGGTCTGACATCACTTTACCTAACAAGTCTGAGAAAAAAAGTTGAAAATAGCTAAATGTCTTACCTTCTCACCCTTAAGTCCTCTCTCGCCACGTGGTCCCTGCTCTCCTGGGGGTCCCTGAAATCACAAAAAAGACAAATGTAAATAATAAAAAAGTCAAAAAATAAAGTTGTAGGTCTCTGATGAAAGGGACTAGAGGTCAAATATATGTGCTAGAGAGCCCCCTAGTGGAGAAGTGCAATGATGCTTGTCAAATTACTCTGAAACCAACTACCAAAGTGTTTCTGATTCATCTCACCATTGGGCCAGCAGGTCCTCTTGGTCCTACAACCTACAGAGACAAACAAATAAATATTACTTCTCAAGTCTAGTTTTCAAAATTTGGTAAAATCAATCTAAAACTCAAAGCTGTTTACTGGAGAAATTACTTACATCTGCAATATCGCCTGGTTCTCCTTTTTGTCCCTGTGTAGAGTACGAAAGAACAGATGTAATATTTACTGTATAATTTATATAATTAATTCTACCTTAAGAATGTTATCCAGTTCTTAAAAAAAGGCATGATAAATAAGTCAAAGTCTCACCTTTGAACCAAGTGACCCTGTTGAATTATGTCACAGGATGAAGGGAAGATAAAGATTGACAGTTAGACACAGTAGGAAGCAGTTTTGCATGTATTGGGTTAGGGTTTATCATTTTTAACAAAAAATCAATGTTGCAGAATAACTGTCTGAAGACACAACCTCTGAATCCTATATTCATAATAATACTGCTGGCTCATCATTAAAAAAAACTAGAGGTCACCAAAGGGTCAGGGGAAAGGCTTTGAATGAAGTAATCAGCCAATACTGACTCATAATGAGGACGGTAAACTAGTCAGACAGACTACTGTCAGAACTAATGAACTGCTATTCCCTGCTGAAACTACATAGCTGAAAAGACCGGTTCTGCGGCACCCATAAGGCCAAAACATCATTCTCTTCCCAATCTGCTTCAGTTAAATTGTTAAAGGCAGAATGTGAAGGTGCAAGCTCATGATCAGTTTAAAACATGATAGTGCATTATTCTTGTATATTAGAAGCAATATTAGGCTGTATGCTGCTCAGCCAATTAGATAAACAAAATGTAAAAATATAAATATTTAGTAAAAACTCATTCTGTATCAGAGACATGAACTGATTACAGTGAGTAGCAATATGTTAAAATGTTTAGGGAAAACATTTCTGCATATTTTGATAATTATGTTCATTTTATTATGGTATGCATCTGTGCAGCAGCAGCAGCACACAACATTTTGAAAATGAACAATATCAGCTGTCAAGGTTGATTGAAAATGAAGTAAATGAACAAAGGCGAAAGAACACTTCAAAATTTTTCATTAATTAGGTGTTTGAACAAGGTTGTGCTACGACCTCTCATTCAAAGACTCATTGTCTTGTTTTTCAGTTTTTTCAAACTAAAGCAGTCATAGTGAGTCCACTAGGATTCTAGAGATTTAATGTTTCTTTTTTATGTTAAAAACTATATATGTTCCTCAACAAAATTGTACGGTATAATATAATATGCTACGCTCCTTCTTTTAGCTAAAAATGTCAATTCATCCTCAGAATAAAACATTATGGGAATAATTAATAAATGAGCTCAATACTTACGACCACTATACAATCGTAAATCGTTTTTATTTAAATATTGAAAAATATATAATTGAAATAAATTAAAATGATTTAAATATTGTCTTTTTTAAAAATAAGATTGTGCACTTTCTATAAAAAGAAAAGAAAAGGAAAAATTGGACACATTTTAGCCATAACTGTCTTTAACTGAAAAACATCATTTGCACTATAATGCAAATGTAAAACTTAAAAGTGTTGCTTTCTTCCCTTTAAATGTTTGCTTTGAGTTCTGAACACAATCACATTACCATCTAGAGTATTCTAGTGGTATGTGACTCTTGTCATGGTTACAGAACTCAGAGCAGACAGCTAGAAGAACAGGTATGATAAGCAAAGAGAGGTGTATAAGCAGAGAGCGGACCGATAGGTTCGTCGGTGTCAGCTGGGCAGATGGGACAGCACTCTCCAGGTGGAATGATGGGATTGGCACAGTCTCTCAGGTCCTCACAGATGACCTCGTCACATAGCACTGCCCCTGAATCGCACACACAGACACGGCACGCTTCTGGCTTCCATACTGCACGGTCTGCATACTGCTGGCCATCTTGGATGCAGCCGCCATAGTCTTCTTCTGCAGCCACCAGAAGGGGGCGACAGAAAGGAGTGCATGGGGGTAAGAGACAGGTGAGCGAAAAAAAAAATATCAACCTCTTCCTAAAAAAACAAGCTGTACGGATCTCCTAATCATTTGGAAATATCTCAGAATATAAATTCACATATATATTTTAGAATATTGGATATATTTCATAAAATATATTAAATGTTTATGGTATTTTAAATTCCATCCATAAACAAAATTCTAGTTTCTGTTCACCTGGTGGCTGGCAGCTGGTTAAATTGTGATTATACATTCACCACAACACTGGCTAGTAATATTTGCCGGGTGCATATCTGACACCTTGGTGTAAAATGTGGACTCCTGTAGTCTGCGTATTTGTAACTGAACCCCAAATCTACTAAACTAGCCATGAATGGGGCTTTCTCAAACACAGACAGGGCTGCATTGACAGCCTGGTGCCTTATGCAAACACACCCCTCTTGAAAGCTCCATCTGGATCTAATGGTCTCACGTACCACCAGGGCAAACACACCCTCATGGGTCGAAAAGGACAGCCCTCACACACACACAGAAACCCTTGATGTGTTTGCTTTTCAGATACTCATATGAAAGTGTCATTTGACTTTAGCTTCCAGCCCTGGTGCACATGAATGCGGCAATTATAACTGTTTAACTCTGAACTGTACATATGGAAAATCCACTTTTCTTGGATGCGTATAGGCCGGCCCAAGCAAGCGTTCTGAGTGATTAACATTTGCTTGTTTATTGAGGAGTGAGAAATGTAATGAGAACATCATCATCATCAGGGTCATTATTCATCTATCGCTTCACAGATTACCAAATATCACCCAACACTCTTCCAAGATGCTTGTGCCTCTTTGAGGTTGCCAGTCTGATGTTTTGGCATTTCAAACAACATTCCACAGACCCCCTCCCCATCCACCCACCAAACCTAGTTCCCCAAATCTCCCTCTAATCGACGCAAAATCCCCTGAACTAAACCCGAAACATTTGTTGCTTTGCAAACCCTTTGCACGTGTGCTAATGGTGCACCGTTTGAACCCTTGCAAGAACCTTTGCTCCTAATCTTGAGTGAGACAGCGCTCACACTACCACTAGTGGATATATTAATGGCCTATATGGAGATCAGTCATTATAATTCTCCATCGGTTACTTAAAACCTTTATCTTTACATCATTTTGGGTTCCTCGGTTCGCCACACTCGCTTAAAAGTTCCTCTGAGAACTCTAAAGATATATCAATATTGTCTACAGGTATCCCATTAGGAAAATAAACACTTTAAATAGTCTACAAATCTACAACTGCCAGGCAATTAAAAAACAAAAACTTGTGTTGTCATCTTGGAACTTTTAACTGAATTAAACGAACTAGGAAACAATACATCTAATAATTCAGTGACTCTTAGGAAGCGTGCTTTTTTCTGTCAGAGCTTTTGAGAGTCTCGGTTTTAAAACATTTCATTTATGTTAAAGTGATACTTAATGAGAGAAAGAGGTATCACCCTGATCCTGTGCAGCTCACAGTGCTCGAACAGCGTACTGTTGCTATAGTAACCTCCTCAGGAGAAAGTCCCTGAGCATCAGTTTTGCGCAATGATGAACTTGCACTCTAACTTTTGTAGTTGCAAGAACAGTTGTTTAGAAACGTTAACGTGGATACTTTAGCTGTTTTGTTCTTTATCTTTCAGATAAGTTAGACATCTAATAAACACAAGTACGAGCGCGTTAACCTGTCGCGAAACCTCAGCATCTGTCATTATGTCAGCGAAAGCGTTCAAATCAATGGATGCTTAGGCAGCTTTTGCGTTTTTACGCGTCGCGTCTCTTGTTTGTGTTGTAAACTGCAATCAGACTTTGGCAATCTGCAGACTTAGAGCTAAAAGACAAGCATGCGGTCTTAAATATATTTTGTTTTTAAAATGAGCCAAGACATCACAGTCCAGAGGTGAAACGCACAAACCAAACCGATCCTTTCCCAACTTTCCTCTCATGTCACCGTGGCAGCACTGTACAATTTTGTTTAGCAGAATACTTAAAATTTCAAAGTGAAAAACTCCAACTTACGGTCATCTTCTTGTTGACATCTTACAAGGGATAGCAACACGCAATGCGTTGCTACAAGTAGCAGGAGAGTCCGTGAATCCACTAATCTGAACATGTCTAAAGATTAGACATGCAGGTCCTTAGGGGTCAAAGTCGCCGAAGACCCGGCGGAGCGGCAGCTCTGTGCTCGCGGGGAGTGTGAAAGTGGATGTGGATGTATTTGGGAGGATCCGACGCCAGGCACACACAGACAGAACCCACCGCGTCAGTCAGAGCTCCGCGGTTTTATGTCCACTGGCGCATTTATGAATCTTAGTATATCCCAAAAAGTGAGTCCAACCCCGACCCCCACGAGCGCTGAAATACGAGCCATATCAGCCCCCCCAGCCCACCCCATTGGGAAAGAAGAGAGGAAAAAAACTCTGCCACTCCTCTGTCTCAAGAACAATTCCATCCAAACCCATCCACCCCCTCCCCTCATTGCCCTTTCCTGGCAAGTGGTGGGCTTTCTCTCTGAGCTTTTGTATGAAAGTGCATCAGAATGGCCTTTGCTCAGAAAAGAGACTTGGAGAACCAAAATACTTTCATTGTTTCAAAGATTTTTGACCCACTAGGTTGCACATGACCATATCAAGATAATGGCATGAAGTTTTAAAACACTGTGAGCATGAGAACCATGGGTGTTATCAGTCCTTATATATGAGATATACTTGCAGTTTGCATTTTCAATAATAGGCCAAAAGGCCAAAATGAAAAAATTACTTTACTGGTGGTATTGAACATCTGGATTTTGGATGTCCCACAATTCACTGTAAATAAGATAAACAACTTTACAAAGCATATTGTCTTTTTGATTTTAACTATTCCAACTTGTATCAAGCTTATCAACTAACAAACAACTAGTCTTCAGTACTTGGCACAGCCTGACTATATTTAAACATTATTTCTCTGGTGGAGTGCCAGCTGCTTCAGAGTAGTTGTAATTACGGTACAAATAAATGTCCTGTTCTGCTAAAGCAGTCACTTAACAGCAGCTCTTTGTTTCACAAGCAGTTTTGTTATTGAAAAAAAGAAGAAAAAACTAAATCTAAAAAAAAAACAAAGCTAAAACTTTTACCAATCAATTTCATTGATTTACATTAAAAAATAATGTCATGACAGCTAACCAAAATAGCTAAGTTTTCCAGTTGACATAATAAAATTACTAAAACTAAATCTGTTTTTCAAAATAAATATAAAATACAACAGAATTCATTTAAAAAATGAAACAATATAAAAATATAATAAAAATACAACAATGGAAATATAACAATAAATTACTATTTAAAATATTAATATTATAATAACAGAAAAAAAGAACATTTACTGTATATTTTTGTTCTCAGATCTTTTGAACAAAAACTGATCTTCTGAATATCTAACTGTGAAGTGGCTTGCTTTTAAATGGGGACTTATCTCCACCATTACTTTTGTTGCGTCTTCCCCAGTGTAGTTTATTTTCTTTATATAACTGTTGCACAATCCAATAACAATAAAACATCTACCATATCATCTGTCCCACTGTGGGAACAGAGGAGGAGAGAAAATTTGTAATGCACAAGGGATTAAAAGATCAAACTGCAAAATGCATGTTGAAGCATAAAAGAAGGAATACGGATACTGGAATCTCAGCCTCGGTGTGAGACATCCTGTGTATGCAGATGAGTGTGTATACAGTGTGCACATATGAAAATCAGTGTGTGCGTTTGTGGTCGTGTGCGCACGTGAATGCATGTCTGTTAGTTTTATGAAGGGATATGTGTATGTGTGTGTACTCATCGGGCGACTGTGCACACACCCTGTTGGATGTGTGTGTGTGTCCGAAATGAGCCCTGACTGTGTGCTCTGTAAGACACACACACAATGCGGCTCTGTGTGCAGACCTGAGGAATGTGAGAGAGCACCGGGCAGTGGGGGAGAAGAGAGCCGCGGGTGTGGATGGAGGGAGGGTGCGGAAAGGTAGAGGGACGAGAAGAGGAGAAGAGCGGTGGCAGGAACACGGCGAGGCTCCAGGGGTGTGTAGGGTGGCTGGGTTGCTGTGAATCAGATGATGTGGGGCCTGCCGATTGGCACGATACCATGTGTCGGGAGCAACCGACCAAGATTGGCATCAAGCATCATACCCATACTTTCCCATCATACTTTAAAAGCTATGCGCAAATAGAGCTGAATCAAAGGGATGGTTCAAACAAAAAAGAAAATTTATTTACTCGTTATCATGTTGTATTTCTTTGATTTTCTGAACAATATGTTGATTTCCATTGACTTCCATTTTTATTTTTTTGTCCTTACTATTTTTTCACATTCAACAGAAGTCAAGCTTCTGAAGGGTTTTCACAAGGATTGGTAAACTGATGCCAAAATTATCCACTATCCCTTTAAAAGAGGATAAAATCAACTAGATGACATGCAAGACCCTGAAACATTCACTTTACAAAATGCCTTGATCCATGTGCCAAGATAAGATGCCCAACGCACTCACATGAGTGAACAATCGTATCGTTTTTGTCAACACCACCCCGTAATTAAAGTGCTGCACAATTGTTCTTTCAATACTCTCCCAGACAGGATATTTGACCTCTCATATTTGTACGACAGTGTATTAAAATAACATTTTCTGTGTTTTTTCACCTAATCAGACTGTCACAACCGTGGGAAACCATACTGTTCTGTTTGATATTACAGTCCACATGGGGGGCCTTAAGTGGGGGAAGGATTCGTTCTGTCTTTGTTTGGTCTCATAAAGCTTTCTATTTATTCTCATAACTTCTGAGATAAGCTATGGCAAACAGAGTGGCTGGTGTCCTGGGACGGAGGATTTTCTGAATGAAGGGTCCCTGTTGATAGAGTGATTTAGGCCACAAATGGGCTTAATAAATCCAGGACACCACTGTCTGGATTTAACAGCTCCCCTTTGACTTTATCCAAAACTTAATGTGCTTTATCAAGCATTTACTATTTGATTTAATCAAAACTGTTGATCAGGGGTTTTCAAACGGCGGGGCCAGGGGCCCCCAGGGGGCCGCAAGGGGGTGCTAAGGAGTCCACGGGAAAAATGTAAATGCATCAAAAAATCTACGGTAACACTTTGCTAAAAGCGTTTATGAAAAATGAATTACAAAGGGTTATTAAAGGTTATAATGCATTTACATTTTTCATAATGTGCATAGTGATACATTATATATAGTTGGAAATAATTATAACCGAATTTTAAATGTGTATTGTAACAATTAATTGATAAGTGTTATACTATCATTGTTGAAACTGAACAATGCATAGTAAGGTGCTTCACAAAGCATAAATGATGCATAAAAACTACTTCTATAATGCATTATACAAGGGTATAATGTAAAGTGCTACCAAATCTACTAATTTATTTTCAGATTTACAGTATACATCTAACAGTACTTAAACAGACACAGAATCTAATTAAATTCTTTCCAGACAAAATTAATTATTCATAATATGCATTATATTCATAATTTTCCCCACCAGATAACTGAGGCTTCTGGAATATTTTTAATAAATTTGGAATAAATTTAATAATTTCCTCAGGTATTTTAGCTGTGCAAAGCCAGCTCTTCATGCAATCTACTTTCAGTGGAAGCAATAGTGTTTACTAATGCTGTATCTTATAACAAACACATGCACACACACACACACACACACACAATGATTACTTAAACAAAACAAACAGTTCACCACAGGGACTCTGCATTCTTAGCAGCTCCCTGGTACACATTCGAGGGTGAGAGTTAAGTCCTGTGAACTGGCCTGAGAAACTGACCCTGTTTGTGGACATTGCAATCCAAGAGCTTCACCAGGTTCTCAAAGCATCCAGGTGGCATGTGAATGCTTATTCTTATGAAGACACAAAAAATGCGTTCATTACAGAAAACCAACAACATAAAGTCAAAAAGAGAAATCAATGTAGAGAGTGATCAACAATAAGAATCTTCAATGCTAGGCCGAAGAATGGAAATACAATCCTTATTTGAAAAAGAATACATGTGCATATGTAGATATAATTAAATATATAGGCCTAATATACAGCAGTAAAACAGTAAATTACTTGTATAAACATGAATAAGTTGTACTCAGCTTTTTGGGGTCAACAAGCCTTTGTTTTAAAATAAATTATTACTTTTATTCATTATAGATATTTACAAAAATATATATATTTCAAACAAATGGTGTTCTTTTAAACCTTTTTTATTCATCAAAGAAACTTCAACAAAAAATGCTAAAGGTTCCACAAAAATATAAATAAGCAGAACAACTGCTTTTCAACTGTTTTCAACTGTAATAATAATAGAAAAATGTTTTTTTTTGTTGTTGTTTCTTTGAGCACCAAGTAAGCATATTAGAATGATTTCTAAAGCATCACGTCACACTGAAAACTAGTAATGCCTGATGAAAATAGTTTTGCCATGACAGAAAGAAACTTTAATATATTTAATTTATTAATTGTAAAATATATTACAATGGAAAGCAGTTATTTTAAAATGTAATAATATTTCACAATATTTCAGTTTTTACTTTATTAAATATTTGATCATAAGAGGCTTCCCTCAAAAGAATAACAAAGAAAAATTAAACCAACCCCAAACTTTTAAATAGAAGTGTACGCTGTAAGTGCAATGTGCAATTTTGGTCACAAAAAGTGTTACAGAATCAATTAATAATCAGTAACAAGCTTTAATAATAAATAATAGTTTATTGTATTTCTTGACTTAATTTCCTCAGTTTCTCAGATTTGAGTGTCACCATGCACACATAGCAGTTCTGGCCTGTACAGAGATCAGAGAATGTTGGGAGAGCCAGAAAGGAGGAAGATGGAGGGAAGAGAGGGGGGTTCAAGATGGAGCAGGTAGACAAAGCCAGCATTCATGGACACAGTGAAGGAATGAAAAACATTCTCCACCAAAAACGCATGGTCATCAGTAAGGCATGGGTTACGGTGTTTATGAATGTATGTGTGCCAGCACGAAAGGATATGATATGAGGGGAAGGAGTGTTTGATCCAATGATAAGTGGGTGTAATTTTACTCCAAGCTCTTATTAAAAGGAACCCTCGCTTCAATATCTACCAGCTGCAGCGGAGCTGTTAGAAGAAAAAAGTAGGGAGGAACTTAAATGGCACACACTATCAGAAAATAAGGTAGGCTACTAAATGCTGTCACCAGTATTTTCAAAAGGTGCCCTTTTGTACCTTATTCATCCCAAAATGTGCATTCAGTGGTAACTTAAATGCACATTAGTAGCCTACCTAAATGGTGCAATTTTGAAAAGTTTTGAAAACACCACTGACTATTGTTTTTGTATTTTTTTCCTGAAATTATATTTCTTAGTGCAAGCATGTGTGTCCAGTAAGTGTTTGACAGGTCGACAACAGTACAATGGTCCACAATGTCTCTCTGGAATGCATTCAATCAGTTCTGGAGTATTCTGTCAGTGTAAGAGCTAACTTATTTTTATGCTCTTCCACAAACTGAACAAATTGAGACTGTAAATAAACCCCCAGAGTAAGTGAAAGGATAACGTCTCAGCTGAAATTTGGCTGTGGAAACGTGAGGTTAGTCGGTTTGTTGGTGTTGATTCTCCGTGTAAGTTTCTAGAGGTGAGTTGGTGCGCTCTGCCCTCTACAGGCTAACAGGGATACTAACAACGCTCCCGTTGAACACGGGACACAAAGGTGGGTACTGCCAGCTGCCATATTTTCCTCATGTTATTCAAGTGAGGTTATATGGATGTTACGTGCAATAAAACTTAAGTGAATGCATTGAAAAATTCACGAACACTATATACATGTTCGCATGTAGGCTCACACACCTGTGCATCAGAGCTGGCTTTAAACTTTGTAGTTACACCAATATCCACCAGAGGGCGCTCGAACAGAGCGAGCCGATTCAGGCAATATTTTGGATGAGGAAACCTCTTCAGTTTTAGACTATTTATGCTCATGAAATTGTTATGAGTCATACAAAGGCTCAAATGTTTAAACCCCGCGAGCAAGCTTAAGTTAATTGTATACATTGATACCTGGCACCAGAGTAAATGCTCACACTGGATATGGAAATTTTGACCCAAAGCCAAGGTTCACTGAGCCGTGAGTCATGATGACATTTCTGAAGTCTCAGAAATGACGACCCTGATGGTCTAGAATGCCAGTAGTATGATCAGGGCCATCATGAGATCAAAACAATCTGGAATGTTGTCTCAGGCCCGTTGATGAGGTGAGCTGACTAAGGTCATTAGTTATATAATCTGGCAAAGTAGGGGTGTCGGGGACCAGTCGTAAAATTTGTTCCACACCCTATGACCTCAGTTAATAAGTAATAAGTAATAAGTAAGTGAGCAAGTAAGCAGTGGTGCAAAATGTAAATGTAAAATGTGCACTAGTTGTGCAAATATTAAAATAATAATAATAATATAAAAAAGAAGATGGTGTTTTGCACTAACATAAATTAAAATAACCTTTTTTGAGGTTGCAGGAAGTGTTTTGGATCAAATATAATACTGGACAATGCATTACATAATCTTAAAACAAATTTTCCAGGTGTACATTATTTTACTTTCTGACTAGCTTTTATTTTCTTTTTCAATGTATTTTCCAGGTATCAAGTTTATCCCTGCAGTGGTTTATTGTTAGATAAAACGTGTAGTAGCTACAGTATATTTACATTTACAAATGCATATTCATTACCTATATTAATACATTTATTACAATTTATATAAAGTTAATTCAGTTTATCCCATTTACGTCATCACATTTATTTTACTCTTTGGATATCCCAATCCTGCAATTTGTGGAAAAGAGAAATGATGACACAAATAAAAAAAAAAAAATATAAATAATTAATAAATATATATTTTTAAATATACATGTTTATCATTTATTTACAATTAAAAATAACTAAATGGTAATTCAATGTGAATTAATCAATTACTAATTCTTCATGTTTTTCCACTGGTCACAAGCAGTCAGCATTTTCATTTATTTATTTCTTCTTCTTCTTTACACACCCTTAAACTCAAAAGTTAACTTTGGTCACAAATTTTACTGGTGGGATTAAAACGGCCAATTATTAGGCTATGTCTGATTTGGGGTCAAAACCTTTTAAGCAGCAAAAGGCCCAAGCTCACTCTGCCCTAAACTGCATCCACCAATTATCGCTCTCCTTTTTTTCTCGCACCATTACGCCCCTAACATCCGCCAGGGGGCGTGTCCTCACCTGCCTATGATTCCTCGGTTACCGGCTAAATTTGTCAACAGAAGTCACTCCCCTGCCTCGTGGGACGACCAGGCACTCAACGGCAAGGACGCGATACATAAGCATAAGACACGCTCTGTTTATTCACATTGGTTTGGAGCTCTTATAGGTCGCTGATTTAGAAACACAAAGTCTGGGGCATTAATTATGCATTGTGTTAAGACCCTACGGGCGTCCAGAGCTGGTATTTTGCTCATTAGGAACGCTGGAAAATGGGAGAGAGTTGCGGGAAATTTGGACAGAAGACACTCACCTGCTCGGCTGCTGCACACGAGCGCATCTCCGGGCCAGCATCCGCGCCATCAGCACGTGATCACAGAGACAGACGTCGCGACGTACAGGTAAATCCTCGGAGAGGCTTACCTGATGGATATGTTGCCATAGAGATAATAAAAAGGCCCTTTTAATTTGATTATTAAGATGTATTGGGTATACATGTTTTTTGTATTGTTTTGTGTTTTAATCAGCAATAAGGTGGTTGCTGGGTTGGAGGACCTGTTGTTCTACACTATCACCCAGGGAGAGGAGAAAATCTCAGTGGCGCGTTTCCTGACTGTGAGTTGCACTAATAGTCACAGAGTGCTGATGCCATGATGCCATTGTGCATGTGTGTGTGTGTGTGTGTGTGTGAGAGAGAGAGACAGACAGAGAGAGGAAGTGAATAAAATACATGCTTTAAACATCACATACCTGCATTCTTTCCATTTAGTATTATTTAATAGGTATTAAACACTTCTATTCTTAGACAAGTTGAAGTCATAAATCTTTGGTGTTGTGTAATGGTACTATAAATAGGCTACATGTGTGGGCTGAGTGGCTTGCTCCATTAAAACCCATAATAAATATACCTACTCCTAAACATGTGGATCCATATTTGGATGTTTGAGTTTATAATACAGGAAGGGATGTATAAAATTCTGGACTGTTTTAACTACGGTAACACATTAATCTCTGTATTTCCAGACATTGTGGTATTTTCCAGTAATGCACCTTCAACATGTGTGTACTTCAGGACACACGCCACCCAGAAATAGACACTCATTAAAGTGTTCAGAAGTGTATTGCTATAATTTATGTGCATGGGGTTGTAGCTGCAATTTAACCGCTGAAATGCTATATATTATTGCTAAGTTTAGTAATATCCTGTTTCACTCGGAAGTATACTACTGTTCAAAAGTTACAGGTCAGCAATGTGTTAAATCTATGAAATATTTTAACCAATATAATTTTTTTAAATATATTTTCAAACTATTTCTTCCTGTGATGATAAAGCTGTTATTATTTCAGTCTTCAGTGTCACGTGATCCTTCAAAATCATTGTAATATGATTATTTGATGTTTCACAAAACCTTTCTTATTATTTTCAATGTTTTTAATCAATTTGATGTATTTTATCAAAGTAGCATTTCTGTGAAAGAAATATACTGACTCCAAACCTTTGAACAGCAGAGTAAATCAACTTGGTTTCATGCCTTCATATCACTTTTATTATTTATTATACTAGTATAATACCAGTATAATTCTAGTTACTACTAGAACTAGTAGTTCATCTCTAAATTTGGGCAAAAATTTTCAGTATTTGACATATGAATAATATTGCATCATGTGTTCTTGTTTTTCGTAGGCGCTCAAAAGCACAGGCTTGCTGACCTCTGACCCCCGGTTGAGAGACTGCATGCGGCAGATTCACCAGGCTATCCAAGAGTCTGTTGGAACGGCAATGATGGACCAGGAACTGTTCAGAAAGTGAGTAGAAATATGACTCGGCAATGCAAAGCATGATAGAGTATGTGTTGGTGCGTGTTTTCATGACATGCCGTGGCATCACTTATAGTTTATGACCTGCAGCTGTTATGCTACATGCACACAATCATGCCCCTTACAGGTGAAAGATATCTCAATGTTCTTGGAAATCTGGAAATACAAGCAGTTATATTATACAAACACATATCATCACATACATAATTCTTGACCCGACTTTCTGTTCTCCAGCAGGCGTGAATAAACACAAATCACCACCTGTTGTGTTTGTATGTGCTTGTACATGTGTTTTGCTGGAGCGTGTGTGAAGCTAAGCTATGTTAAGCAGTGATAACGTGATTGTTACTCCTGTGAGGCACAGCTTGAGTTGCCTTTGAGCCAGCCCAGTCGGTGTTAATAAACATGGCTCAAATATCATTTTCAGTCATGTAAACTCTCTTAGCACGTTACTACCACAGGTGCCTGTTAAGTCAGAGCTGTGTCACATGGGCATATGTGTGTTTCTGTTTCTAGATGCGTTGGCAGTAACATAGTCCTCCTGACTCAAGCTTTCCAAAGAAAGTTCATCATTCCAGACTTTGAGTCCTTCACCTCCCTCATAAACCATCTGTATTATAACGCACAGGCTCAGAAAGGTGGCAAAGTAAGGCTTTGATTTTCCTTATCGCTGTTTCTGAATCACTTTTACAAACATATTTGTCAACCTCTCTTTATATTTGTCTATGTGCATGTTTGCACAGGTTGCGGACTACATCCCTCAGTTAGCCAAGTTCAGTCCGGACCTGTGGGGAGTTTCTCTGTGCACAGTGGATGGTCAGAGGTAAAATATACTTTTTGAGAAGTAATTTTTCAGTCCGCTTGTACGAACAATGTACAGTTATGGTTAAAAATATGTAATGTGTTTTATATTACATATAATGATTTTTTTTATTTCATCAAAAAACATAATTATGTGAATATACATTTTTCACAAAAATATTGAGCAGCACATTTTAATGAAACATATTAGAATGACTTAAGACTGGAGAAATGTTTTTTTTTTATATATCAGCCATCACAGTAATAAATTACATTTTAAAATAAATTAAAATAAAAAAGTGATTAAAAATTGCAATAATATTTTGTGTGTACGGTACATAATATTTATTATGTATACATAAATACACACACGTCTGTATATATTTAAAAAAATGGCATGTTTATATAGTAAATATATTTAGATATAAATACATGTATGCATGTTCTGTGTCACAGTTTAGTTTTGGTTTCGTTTTAGTATTTCCTTTTTTTTTCCTTATTTGGTCCTAAGCTCCTGTCCTTGTTTAGTTCATTGCGTTAATTACTGTCCATCTGTGTCTAGATTATGTCTGTGGATATATAGTGCCTGAGTTCTTACTTTAGTTGTCGTTTGTTAAGGTTGCTTTATGTGTGCATGTAAACTGTCCTTTTGTAGCTATTGAGATTTATTAAAGTTCTGTGTTTGACCCGCCGGAGTTTGTGATGTTCTACGACCACATGCACCGTGACACTTGTATGTGTGTCTTTATATATACATAGTAAATATACACAGTACACACACATATATTATACAAACCTAAAGTTTTATTTTGGATGTGATTGATTGTTGCCCAGCACTAAATGTCTTAAAATATTACAGCTTTACTGTATTTCTGATCAAATAAATGCAATCTTTGTGATTTCTTTTCGGAAAACCCTTTGAACAAAAATGTATCACTTAAAACAAGATTTTACAGTATTTTCTTAGTATAAATATTTGTAAAATATTATGCAATTATTTTCAATAATTGTTGTGGCAATTTAAAGCCACTCTGTAAGAGACAAACTCAATAAATTGCCTTTTAAAGGTTTTATTCTTTGCTAAGAAGGTCAGACACAAACCACAGTTTGCTGGGCAGTCCACCTTTTTCTCACCCCCAAGGTTACTAACACTAAACAGTTGCACTTTTCCACAAGAGGACGGTCACTTGAAAACACTTCAGTATATAATTTCTTCTGAAGCCTTGTCTCCTATATTTAAGATACAGATGACCCCATAGGTCGCCTATGGGTCACCCCCTCTCACTGTACTCTCACTGTATCTTAAATTTGATCTCCTCCTCTTTACATAGGCATGCTATAGGAGACACAGATATGCCATTCTGTCTGCAGTCATGTGTGAAGCCTCTGGAGTATGCACTGGCTGTGCATGAGAATGGCACAGAATGTGTGCACAAATATGTGGGGAAAGAACCAAGTGGCCTCAAATTCAACAAACTCTATTTAGATGAAGAAGGTGAGAATCCATCACAGTCTGTTTTATTTGTATGGTTGGTGATCTCACTCAAAGATATGAGCATATAACTCATTGAAATCCAGAGGTTCAAAAGCAATGGCATGACCCTAAATGAGTAATATCATAGCCTCATTGTGTTCTATTGCAACATGAAGTCTGGGAATAATAGGAAGCTGTACAACAGACATGTCCTATCAGACATCTTATCAATTTCCTCACCTCTGAAGAACATTGCATCTGCAGTCCTTACAGAATCTGTCAACATGATTGACACTTAGTTTTGACAATATGTAAACTTTTTTTGTTTTCCAGATAAACCCCATAATCCCATGGTAAATGCAGGAGCCATTGTAATCAGCTCTCTCCTAAAGGTAAAAATATACCTTACAATACAAACTCAAAAATCTGGTCTTGGCAGCCATAAAACATTTTTATTTTATTTCCTTTCATTTCAGCCCAGCTATTACAGCCTAGAATAGCTACTTTAAATTCAACAGCACTGATATCAGATATTATTGCTGTAATAGACAAACTACATTTAAAAAATATATTTCTGTACTTTCCTTTGACTTGGTTTTAAAATAGATAACGAGGTGTGTGTTTGTGTGTAATGGACGGAGTGGGTGGTCCTTTTAGAATTGACTAGTGGGCAAGAGGTGTGTTTAAACAGCCAATCGGACGATTTGCTGAGAAATATGCCTTTAAGCATATTTGAATAGGGTCAGATTTTCTACATGTTCAAAGTTATCTGCAGGTCTAGGACTATAATATAGGTCTATGACTGCAATGAACTACTATGAACTGGTTTAAATGAACTGAAATAAAACCAATGCCTATAAGCATGATTATGGGACTGTGCTTTTATTTCAAGTTCAAAAGTGTAAAAGTTTCTAGTTTGACCTATGCCCTTAAATATGTTACACAACATCAGTGAGCACAGACACACAGGAGTACTTTTTAAGACGAGGACATCTCACAGCTGTGATCGCATTGCGCTGACCTTTGCACATGGGACTCCCTTTTGGACCTCGTGGAACTGGTCACCTTAACATCACACCTTAGTACATATGAAACTCAATATGTTGGGAACCTTTCCCTAATACCAGTTAGGGACTAGCGGTTCATGTTGAATAGCTTGGCTTTTTAGTTACCCTTCTGTTCTGTCATGTTTACTGCAATCATGATCTTTTGCCACATTTGCACTTTTTTTTACTCTTTTTTTTTTTTACATGCATAATACATATTCAATTAAGCTTTCATAGAGTTGTATGCATTTTTATAGAACAGGAAAGTTATGATTGCATATCATAGCACCCTTTTCTGTGCTGTTCATTACTACAGGTTTGTGCACACTGCCACCAAGTGTCTAAATTCTGTACTGTAGTACTGTTTGCAATGGAATCTTTGGATCAGTGTCACTCAAATCCCTGTTAGCTGTGTTTGCTTGCCAACAGAAGCTAATTTAATTTATATTTAGTTCATTTATAGTCCATTGGACGTTGTGAATGTGCAATGTGTTCATCTATTTCCAAATTGCAACTTTATCAAGAAATTGTTTTCAATTTTATTTTAATTTACCGTTACATTTTTTAACTCTTAATTACAAATGAAGTGTCTGAAACACGTCATTTCAGTTACGTTTTTGTAAAACTATGCTAAAGTGTACTTCTTTATTTTCATTTTCTCTCACTGTCTGCTTTTTTGTTACAGCCAGGTTCCAACAAGGCAGAGAAGTTTGATTTTGTGAGTATTACATTGCAACATCTTTGTTCAACATTGCTGCTATCTTGCTTGTTACAAATATTGATTTGTGTTTGTGGGTCAGATGATGGATTATCTGAAGAGAATGGCTGGCAGAGAATATGTTGGGTTCAGTAATGCCACGTGAGTGTTAAATACAACCGCATTTCATTCAAATTGCTTTCTTTAATTGGTGAACCTACAGTTTGAACTTTCAAAACACGTACTTGTGATAACATTTTGTGGTGATCACACATGTCTGGTCATATTTAAAGTTTCCAGTCAGAGAAAGAGACCGGTGACAGGAACTATGCGATTGGCTATTATCTCAAAGAGAAAAGAGTGAGTCTCTGTTTGGTCACAGTCATTTTCATAAGCGTAATGACAGTATTTGTATTGCTTTCTCACCTGCTACTCTGCATTTTCTTCCTGTAGTGTTTTCCCAGTGGAGTTGACATGATGGCAGCCCTTGACTTCTACTTTCAGGTAAATCAGCTGTCATTCTGACACATCGTTGTTTTTAATAATGTTACTTGCTGTTATTGCTCATACTAAATCACTAACATTTTCTCTTTAATGTCTTTCTTTCCTTTCCAGTTGTGCTCTATCGAGGTGACTTGTGAGTCTGGAAGCGTGATGGCAGCCACATTAGCAAATGGAGGGATCTGTCCAATCACAGGCGAGCGTGTGCTCAGTGCCGAGGCCGTCCGCAATACTCTTAGTCTCATGCATTCATGTGGCATGTACGACTTTTCCGGCCAGTTTGCCTTTCACGTGAGTCCCTCCAATGACCAATTGCTTGCTTAATTGCCCAGTGTGATGTGAAGTACACAGACACAGGGGACTTTACAGCTAGATGTCATTTGCTCTAAACCTTAGCTAATTACTTAAATAAAAAAGTTATTGTTTGTGTTTTTCTTCCTCAGGTGGGTTTGCCTGCAAAATCTGGGGTGTCTGGGGCTGTGCTGCTTGTGGTTCCTAATATCATGGGGGTCATGTGCTGGTCTCCAGCTCTTGACCGTGTTGGCAATAGCATCCGAGGCATCAAATTCTGCCAGGTACTTTTTCATGAGTTTTGCTTTTTTCTCTCTTTTTCTGTTTGTAAATTTTTTTCTGAGACCATCAACTGAATTTGCTTATATTTTAGGAGCTAGTTTCTCTCTTTAACTTCCACAACTATGACAATCTGAGACACTTTGCAAAGAAGTTAGACCCTCGCAGACAGACAGGACACGAGAGGGTGAGACCACAGACCAAGTTTCAGTAATAAAGCTAAAAGCTAGAATTTAGAGTTGTGATCAATCATTATATTTATATTACAGAACAGGTCTGTGGTGGATCTTTTGTTTGCTGCTTACAGTGGTGATGTTTCAGCTCTCAGGAGGTAAAATCTTCTTTCTCTTATTGCAAATAAATATACATTCAGATTTTTATGAGAACGTTCATCAATAAGATATTTTTTTAACAGAATCGCTCTGTCCGCGGTCAATATGGAATTGACTGACTATGACACCCGTACTGCCCTACATGTGGCCTCAGCAGAAGGTAATAAAGCCATTCTTAGATTTTTGGTGTATTTATACTACCGTTCAAGTGTTTTAGATCAGAAATTAATACTTTTACTTAGCAACTATATATTAAATTGTTCAAAAGTAACACAAGGTTTCTTTTTTAAATTAAACTTTTTTTTACATTTTTTAATTAAATGCTGTCACTTTGACCTTTTTAATTACTGAAGAATCCTGAAAAAAACACACTGTTACCACAGAGTCATAGCAGAATAGCAGTTGTTTGTAACAGACTTGAGTAGCATTAGACTGATTCCTGAAGGAAACAGAAAACTGGGTTAATGGCTTTTGACAATGTAGTTCTGTCATTACACTTTATAATATATTCTTTTAAATTATAATGTTTCACAATACTCCACTATTGGGTGAAAATTGAAAGTCATTGAATCATTTCTAAAACACTGATTTCAGGGCACTTGGATGCAGTGAAGTTTTTAACACATACCTGCAAAGTCAACCCCAACGCAAAGGACAGGTACGGCACAACTCTTCACACTTGCACTTTTTCTGGTCTGTTTTTGTCTCTTTCATTAAAATGCCTTTCTGTTTTTCAGATGGGGCAACACACCTCTGGATGATGCTATGCAGTTCGGGCACAGCGCCGTGGTCAAGGTACTACAAGAGTACCAGAGCATTTACACACACACACTCATGCCTGAGGAGCTCAGCACACACACATGTCCAGATTCCACCATAGACGCAGACGAACTCAAAAGCATGGAGACTCTTGAGGGGTTAGTTTGAGGGAGAACTACCTTTAACATCCCAAATTGGGTCTCTCATGACTTCAGAGAAGCATGTGGGTGTGAGATTTATGACAATGTGCAAGCCCGTGTAAGGACATGCCGAGCAGGTGTGCGCAGGCGTTACTGAGATAGTGCTTCAAACCCAAAGCTCTGCTACATGTAGACCTCGGCTTGCTTCTATTGATGGTTTAAGATGGTATTTACTGTAGTCTCTCAGACCTCCATTCAGTCTACTGTGGGATTATGAAACTACCAGGTACTTTCTGGTACAGTTCCTCAAGGACAGTTTGGTTTGTGCTTGGACCAATTTAGAAATGCAAAAGCTTCCTTTTCCTTTATGTATCACTGCTGAAGGATTTTTATATTAAAACACCCTTAACTGGAAGGTTAGCCTCAGGTTTAGATTCACAAAACAAAATTTCTTAACTAGCATTGCTAGCAAGCCAGCAAACAGTCACCAAATATTAAAATTTGGCATTTTGAGAAATGTTGCTCTTAAAGATGTTCCTTGCTCCTACCTTTTCAAACTATTGGAATTTATCCTAAGCACTTTCTTGACCTCTTTCATAACAAGATTTTTTAAAAATCTTATTTTAGTTTAGTAAGTACAAAGTACAAATGTAAATTTATCAGGCTGTTTATCAGGAAAAGCAAGCATGCACATTAAAAACTAGTTACATAATTACATAGCCACACTGGAAATGGCATTACCTCATATTACCTTCAGGAGGTTTGCAAGCCAGTATAATGTGAACTTTAACCCAGTGGTCCGTATGGCCAAGCTTTCAATGTCATTTTGGTTATTAATAATTTTTGGCTTAACTTGGTTATTAATAATTTTTCGGGGCAGTTGTGGCCTAATGGATAGGGAGTTGGGCTTGTAACCCAAAGGTTGTGGGTTCGAGTCCCAGGTCCGGCAG
>JAUMHI010000252.1:2165338-2199105 GCA_032359435.1 Enteromius unitaeniatus | reverse complement strand
GTTAAATGCAGAGCACTAATTCCTAGTATGGGAAACCATACCTGGCCACTTGTCACGTCATTTCATTTCATTTCATTCATTTCATTAACATTTTGAGCACGTATTTGTATATTTGTACTATTTTTAATGTCTGAATTTCTTAAGCCTGTTTAAAGACTCTTTTTGTAAGGTATTACTTAATTTATAAGACATTATTTTAATGTTGGGCACAAAAGCTTTATCTGAACCTGCTTAGGAAGCATCTGGTGTGTATTTTGCCAGAAATTAATGTATTTAAAACTTGGTATGTGGACACACTTTATTGCTGGATACAAGAAAGTTCATATAGTTAAAATAGTGTATTCGTTACATATGAGAGTGAAAAATGTAAAATAGACAGAATGGCATGAGGAAAAAAAACAAAGACTATACACAGACTATAAACTGTAAATAAAGAATATCACTGCTGAAGATTGTCCTTTTATTGAAAAACATCTCTGAACACTGTACTTGGGCACCGATGCAAAATGAGAAATGACTTTTATGTGCAAGTATGCACATAACTCAGTCCATCTGCATATCATAAATAGTACACTGAGAGGATGTTTTCACCAGCTGAACAGACAAATATTGCTCAAATCTGGTTTAATGGCAGTAAAAAGCAGCTATGTTCCCACTGACTTTCTTAGTCTTTTTTTAAGAGGCCCCTACTTCTTCTCTATCCATTAAGAGGCATGTAGCATCCATGTGTGAATGAAAAAGAGTCACTAAAGCCCTGGTGGGATCTCCAGTCCAGAGTGTGTGAGCAACTCCCCATCCCAGAGTGCAAACGCAGGACAGATGGGCGAGCGGAACTGTGTTTTCATTGTGTACACCACTTCAGCATTCTGGACGTTCACCAGACTGAGCCGTCCAGCCTCGTAGTCCAACAAGAGCCCGATCCGATCGGGTTTCCCCACCAACGGCACCGGGACCTGCTTGCCAGTGGTCATAGCAAACCACTTCCTCTGGACAAACGCAAACACCCAGGAACTGGAATTGGTGCCCACGCATTCATCACGTGACGTCAACACCTCGGCCACGCCCACCCGGAATTCATGGGACTTTTTAACCGTCACCTCCCAGTAGTGCCGTCCAGAGTCAATGTGGGTGTCAGCGAGAACCACAGCCCAGTCCCGGAATCGGAGAGGGGTGTCCTGCAGGAGAGTATGGTCCACACCAAGCATCCGATAGATCACACCCGTGTCCTTCTTAAAAAGGTCCAGGGTGCTGTGGGCTGTCTGCTCATCAAGCTTAAACTGCAAATCTGCCGTAAATCAATAATCATTCAAATGGTGGTTATTATATTGATTTGAAAAAAAACATTTTGGAAAAAATATAATGAGTTAACCAGTGATTAGTGCAATAATAAAATAATCGTAACACTGACTAACTATTAAGACTAGTCTTAATCTTTTATGCAAAAGGCCCCTGTGTGGAGCACTGGCTGTTTTCAAACTAAAATCTCACTGGTTTTATTACAATTAATGGCAAAATGTATGTTTAGAAATATAAACTGAAATTTCCTACTGACTCGCTACACCACTGATTTAACAATTTATTCATTTAAAGTGAGTCTATTGGCTGTTTTTTTCGAGGGATGGGGACTTTTAAGTATTACACCTCTTAGCTAAAGCAGTACCTTTTGAAACTGTAACTGTATGAAGGAAATACCATATTAATTATAATTACAAAAATAATCCCTGCCATAATCAGAAATATCAATAGGTGTGATATTTCTCTGGTATCATGACGAACTGTAATTTGGGAACGGGTAAAAGAAATCCATTCACTCGCTTAAGTATTGATGCAAGAGATCTCTTAGCTCGCGCCAACCTACTGGCGTCTCAATGCTGTGTTTTGAAAATTAAATTATTTTTAACTTAAATTATTTTTTTTGAAATTCCGTACAACATCAGGTGATAATAATTAATAATAAGGAGATGTGTGACGTAAAATTATAGCTTGAAGTATTATTTTAATTCCTCTGACCCCGTTTGACTGGAGTCACCGTTGAGTAGCGTGGAAAGCATGCGTTTACTCACTGTTTCCAGTACTGGCCCTAATATACCATCTCCGAGCTGTGAGGGGTTTTCCACGGCCGTGACCGAGCACGGTCCCTAAAGATCTGCCTGTTAAACGGCAAAAAAGTGACATGCCCGAGGACATCGCCATGTTGTCCCATTTGTAGTGGGTTTTGCTTCAGTTTCTGTCGCAAGGTTGCGCTGTCCAAATGCTTGCGCGCTGCTGCCCCCTGCTGTTAGGACACAACGCTGCACACATGTATAACAACGTTGTGTATGAAACACTGGGAAAACAGAAATTACAAAACTGAACGTTTTATTATAAAATGTTTGGAAGTCACACAAAAACAATGTAGTCGAAATCACCAGTGTAATTTAAACTCTTCATTTAATATTCACTAAGAAAAGTATAGGGATGGATATCGATTAACAACAGGGTGATTTAGTAGAAAATGTGCTGCAGGTTAAATGTCTAAACACAATAAATAAAATGAAAGTTAATATAAGAACATTCCTGTAATTAATCAGCTATTAATGGTTATTGTTCTGTTTGGCACTATAAAAAACAATATACCATATAATTCAGTGTAATGATGGTAATAAACAACTTTAAAAATAAATATTAAATAAAAAATATTTTCTACCAAACCAACAGCAATAATACAATGGCAAATATTAAAATAAATACACTGAAAACAAATACACGTCTGCATGTTTTAACGTTTCCCGTTTCTTGTTAATATACTTTTTAAAAGTTTAAATATACCAAGCAAACACTACTAATACTCTCATTGGAGCGTCTCAGGTTTCAAAGACGCCCAGAGAATTACTATCACTATTTCATAAAATTCATACAAAACAGAGGATGCCAACTTTATCATATGTTCATTGAGAGCCCTATGAGGAATTTTTATGGCAGGTGTCACCAAACTGGGTCCAGGAGGGCCAGTGTCCTGCTGAGTTTAACTACAACTTGCCTCAACACACCTGCCTGGAAGTTTCAAGTATACATAAGAAGAAGAATAGTTCAAGTGTGTTGGAGCTAAACTATGCAGGATACTGGCTCTCCAGGAATGATATGTGCTTTTAGTTAATAAGCATGAGTATTAGTTGTTATTCCCTTTGGTAGCGGGGAAAAAAACAGAAGAAACGCACCAAACCAAACTTGATTTGTGCAATCTGCCTGTAGGGTTTCTGAAGAAAAAAAACACTGAGAATATTTACTTTTCTTACAGTCATATAAAACCAATCTTGATCAGTTCATTAACAATGGCTTTGAATATCAACTACATGTTCACATTTATTGAGGATTGCTGTTTTTTTTTTAAGTGCCCCTTATTATGCTTATTCAAACATGATCGTTCATGCAGTGTGTCATGTAGCTGTATGTGAACATAAACTATCTGCAAAGTTGCGACACCAACAGTGCACGATAAATAAAGTTTTTGTCTATCAAAAAAAAGAGTCGGCTCACATTCGCCTAAACGAGTCGTCAGCAATTTGAATCTTTCTCTGCTACGGATCCACGTCACTAAGTAAAATATTTGCATAATGTCCGCCCACATTCTATGCCACGAACAACTTGCCCCGCCCACAAACAGTACAATCTCCACATGGATTACATCATGTGAAGAAGACGCTGTATCCTGTAAGAGTTCATTTGTTTTATTATGCCCTTCTGAAAGATTAATCTACAAATAATGAGTGATTAACATTCATTTTTTCTACAACACCTCGGAAGTACAGTCTCTTGCGTCATTTTACTGAAGACTGTTTTTCCAATCTTGGAGTACAACTTGATATTCACCAAACGCTTGGTCTTAAAAGATGGATCAGTGCCCAGGTTATTTAGACCGGCTTGCTCCTCTGAACTTCTTCCTGTAAGTATGATTAATAATTGATGATTGTATTTTCTAGTTATCGTTCAAAATACGTGTTTGTGTACGTTATGTTGTGTAACAACCCTGCAGATGTCCTGGTCACCAGCTAACTTGCGTTTCTCTAGTTCTGTTGTTCAGCTGTGGGGCTATAATAGTCTAAACATTGTGATAGATGCAGCTTGACTGTCTGTCTGTCTCATCATGAGTTTAAGGCCCTGTTTACATGAAGGGAAGAAGCTGGTATTTCCCTGCGGTTTGGTTATGCGCCAGAAAATGCGTAACATCATGTGAGCGCCCTATTTAGATAGGTTTGGCATAGTTATTATCGCGCTCGACGGCGTATTTATGGGGGTTGATGTAAATGACAAGTTTTTTGAAAAAGATGTTGTGTGCACATGTTACTATTGAAAATGGAGGGGAGGAAATATTTGTTTCTCTAAATATGTGTAAATGTGGCATAAGTAACGATAAATGATGTTTAACGCAGTGTTATGCATTATACAATGCTGAAGTTCACTACGTAGAGGTGTGCCCGATTCGCTTACAAAAGCACTGTCCAGTGTCCATGGTAGTTTTGGTACAAGCTCTGTGGAGCGCTGTAGCGGTAGACCAATCATATACATGTGCCATCTGACCAATCGCAGTGAGGGCTCACGGGAGGGAGGGGTTTAGGCAGACTGAGTCTTCGAACTGCTTCACACGAGTCGTTTACGAATCATTTAGAAATGGGGTAAAATTAAATCTATTTTTGGAGAAAACTAAAATGTTTTTTGACCTTGCATACATGTAAACCTGTTTTAAGAGACTCATAAAGCAATATTAGCAACCTTTAAAATTGCATAATAGGGGCACTTTAAGAATTTTTCAGTCTGCATGCGTCTTTATTTTAGGTAGTTTAGAAAACTTCAGACTATCCAGTGATCCAGTGGTATGTAATTTTATCCTGGATTTAGGGACACTGGGTTGCAGTCATATTCCTCCAGAGTTCACAGTGATGCCATAAACGGTCATAGCTCTTCTATAGTAAAACCATATAAAATATCCAATCACAGTTATTGCTATCGTCTCCCCATCTCTTCTTGACAATTTAAGCCTTAGGGTTTATAGAATAAGGCGATACAGGACCCAAAGGCCAAAGGTCAACCAGTGGCTCGTCCAGCTGAGCTGTGTCCATTTCTCAAGGGTATGGCTGGCCATGCCGTCCTGCAGACAAAAGAAAATCATTAAAGACGAATAACAATATGATTAATAACTTACACAGAAGGCAGGGACTGTAAGAATTTTAGAAAAGTTGTACCTCATCTGAATCCGTGTCATCTGTGCTGGAGCCAAAAATTGAGCCCAGGTAAGTTAAATGTAGTACTGCTAACATGCTAAAAGTTCCATTAATCAAATATACCCAACATTCCTATAATAAAAAAGGAAATACAAATAAGTTACATTTTAAAATGAATACATAAAATGGTAAACATTTCTAAGAAATGAAAAAGCAAAAATATGTAACAAGTTAAGGCTTATCAAGACATGTTTTTCATCATTTATAGCCACACAACACCTTTTTATGTCTGTGTTTGCAGTCAGAGGGGCATCTCTTGGAGAGGACACATGCATTTAAAATGACTGATAATCTTTTCCTTAGCACTAAAACACAGAATAAAGACAGTCCATTAAACACACAACCAAGATCCAAACTGAAAGACTTGCTAAACATAATGCTTTTAAACTGATTAATACATTTTAAAGAATGATTAGATTTATAGATAATACCTATATAGATACTAACCATGTTCAATATATGTTATGAAGCCTAGTGTAAATAATACTGCCCCAATGTGGAAGCTTAGACCCTGTGGGCACAGAAATACAAAACTGTTATTAGGCCTTGGAAAAATCCAATCAATTCAAATGAAATTATCAATTTAATGGTGAATAAACAATAAGCCGAAATGCACTCACATGTAGCAGGGCACTTGCTGAGTATGTCAAGATAATAGCTGTGAAGTTCCCATATTTAAGAGCCTTCCTGAACACATCTAAAAAAATTCAAATAAAAAGGCTGGAAAATGTAAATTATCCAAATATTTGGCGGTAAAAGAAAATACACAAACCTCTGCTCAAATTAAAATGCTATAATTTACTTTTTGGGGGGAGGTAAAATCATTTCATTAATTTCAGAGTGTATTAAAACCAAAATACAACACCATAACACAAGATCAAATTACATAATGAAACAAACAAACACGTACAGGTGTTGAGCCAGCGGGACATGGGCAGATTCCAGGAAGTCACAACTTCAACCATAGACCTGGGAAACTCTACATTTAGCGGCTTTGCTATTGTCAAGTCCCTGAAATAACAGAAATGGCATTAAAAAGGAGTGTTTGAGAGATAAAAATGAGGGAAGATCAGGACAAACATGGACTTTTTCTGGGTTTGCTAGCAAAAGTAAAGGCAACACAACAATGTTGTACACATTCAGTGATAATAATTCAGTGATGTCAAAAATAACAACTACAAACATTTGTATTGCAAAAACATGAATAATTTTATTGATACTTAATATGAATCTTTTATAAACAATATTTGCACGCTGTAATTTTAAAGGTGTTTTTAAATCAGATAAAAAGTCTCAAAATTTTTGCTTTAAATGAAGCAATATAAAATGATCAGTGATCCTTCAGAGCTGACTAAAACATACTAAACTAAACATTAAACTTATTTTACTTAGGCTAAAACTATAGAGTACTATAGAGGAATACATTATTAATCATGGGGCACGTTTGTCACTTCATTGACATTTTTGCCAAAGGTATGTCCTTTCTGTCATAGATTAAATCTGTATAATTTTTACATACCACTTGAGATTGTCCTTCTCCTCTGTGAAACCAGCACCTGCCAGTGTGGTGGTCGTTTCACCAAGGTAACTCACAAAGTAATTACTAAAATGGAATGACAGTGTGTTCTCATAGGCCTGTAGCCACCTGACGAGGAGAATCACAAAGCTGAAGGTTATCACAGATCAGAGACAAGAAACTATTAAGGTTTAACACTGTGCATTGCCTACCTTTTAATAGAGCCCCTGCGTTGAAATACAAAATAAAAAGCGTTAATAAACTCAATTCAACATGTATATTTATAAATGGAAAGCAGATAAAAATAAAAATCAATTTATAGAGGAATCTCAAGTACTCAAGTAAATTTAGCGAACGTATGCTGTATGAATTTGTGTTTAATCCTTATGATTAAAATTCATGTAAATAATATAAGCCGAACAATACCTCATCTTTCGTTTCTTGCTGAGGACGAAATATGAAAACAGATCAATCAAAATGAAAACTAAGTCACAGACAGCAACACAACAATAAACATTTATATGTTTGAAATTAGAGGTAGAAGAATCAATCATTGCTTTCTGAATAACTATATAATTTTACTCAACTCAAACTTATACTCACTTGCGGAGCAGCTTGTCTCCAAAGACTGGGATGAAATAGGGAAAGAGATAGGGTGCAATACAATTGGAAATCACCAGACAGAGCTGGCTCTTCACACAGCTGAAGACTGACTTCAAAAACCAGGAGACACTCTGAAAAGATCATGTAAATACAGTAAAGTGCTGGTGGAAGCAACTGTGATGCTCTTTAGTCAGTCTTAAACCAAAATTTGATACTCACAAACTTTCGACTGTCTACCGCATCCATGTAGCTATTGAAACTGATCCAAGGACCAAAGATGACTGTCCCCACAAAGTAAATGTATCCCATAAACTCCACTGGAGAGGGAAATTTCTCCACTATGCCTTTGTCCAAATCAAAGGCAAGAGAAACTGCCTTCATGGCCACTACCATCTGGGAACCTACATGACCACAACACCTATTTCATTTTAAATTTACTCACAATCTAGTATATAACAAACATCTATATAATCATAGTCTAATGGTCACTGATGACCGGTAATAAAACAACATCAAAGACTGACCTCTCATTTTATGCCAGGTTGTTGTATCCATCATATGCAACTCTCTAAAATAGAAAACAGAATTTTAGCACTGTATCTCTGACTCACCAGGTTACTAATGAAAATGTTAACAACTACAAAGGGGGTTATAAATCTGAATACCTATTTTACTATTTCTTGTTATTACTTTAAATAACATCAGAATGATCCCCAAGTCAAAAGAGGTGGTATTTTGTCTGATTTTGTGGTTTTAAAGTTAATACTTATAATCTTGATTCAAGATTTAAGATTTTTAAACATGACATGAATCAGTATCTAGTACTAAGGTTAACCCTGCCGGGTTTAAATGTTTGAAAATGATTAACGGTTGAAAACGTTTGTTAAATATTTTGTAATCAAAAAGCAATCAAATTTAATCAGTAACTGAAATAGTTACACTATTTATTACATTTTCAATAGGATCTGTATCTACTACATTTTCGAAGTAAAATGTTGGCAAAACGCAAAAATTAAGAAACAGATGAGCATGAGAGGATGTATCTACATACCCCAGAAGGAGGTAGATGAGAATAGTGATGGACAGGAAGGGTCCTCGGCTGCTCGAGTGGCGACACAGGAAGAGGATGAGGTAGCAGAGGAGGCTGAGTAGCACCACCCAAACCATGTGCAGCTCGAAAAACAGGTAAAGAGTATAAAAACCAGCTGCCACCGTACTCAGGTGTTTCAAGAAAGATGGCAGACCTGAGAAACATAACATTATTTAATTATTTTAATTGTACTTCAGTATTAGAAGTAGTAGTTCCCGCAAACATGAAAATTCTATAATTGGTTTCTCATGGATTATTTTTTTTTAAATCCAACAAAAAGTAAGTTATTTATAGAAGAATCTCCGAAGTGTTTTATCACACAATGGAAGTGAATGGAGATCATAGCTGTCCTCACACAAAGCTATCGAATGGCTTCAAAAGAGGTTTGTGCTTTAAACCTCTGGCCACTTTTCCTTTTGACAAGAGGCACGAGGAAAGTGTTCTGAATGATATGAGGAAGAGTAAATGATCTCAGTTTTTTAAAGAACTGTTCCTTCCATTGCTTTAAAGGATTACGGTGCATGTCATGTGTTGTATAAACCCTCTCACCCAATCTCCACAGCAGCCTACACACTAGGCAGATGAGTAAAAGCTGCCATACTTGTTCCAGACCGTGCTGCACAGTCGGAAGCAAGCAACCCGATCCCAGTTCCTGGAAGAACTGCCGTTTGCTCAGAGCTCCCATTGCTTTGACTGTTAAGACACTGAAAAATAAAATAACATAAATTAGATGTTCTACCTTAAATAAATCAATAATGTCAGTTCATTTGGTCTAAACAATGACAGATGCTGCTGGCAAGCCTCAAAGGTAAAGATAAGATCTGGGCTGAATTGAGGTCGGAACATAGTGTATGTACAATTAATACTGAATGTTTTTATGATCCATTACAGAAACGCATTGTCATCAGGAAGGAAAATCCTTGATGGTCCTCTGAATATATTTGTTATGTTACCTTAATGCTGTGCTGTGAAGACATGCGATGTCTAAATGATCTTACCTCTGCAAGATGTTAAATACCCTCACACCGCAATGCAGACAGCTGTATCTGTAATATGGACGACAGCTGCTCTAAACGAGAATTATAATAGTTGGATTGTGCAGCTCGTTACAGAGCAGAGAGGAGGAGGATGAGCGCTTCACCCCCACTATCAACTCACACAGCGATGCACCGAAGCAGGAACACGTCTGTGGGTCCATAAAATGTCAAGTTTTGTATACATTCTTTTATATAACTTAGTTCGATATTGATTCAGAATAAAGCTATATAGATTTCGCCTAGGATCTAAACTAAATATGGAGAATCAGCACAATCGGTCCAGAGCAGATGATGCTGGCAATGCGCCTGATGGCTGATTCCCATTGATGCTGTCCGTCGTTCATGATTACAGCTTCCCAAAGGAACATCCTATGACCAATCATCTTCCTGCGCATCTGTGGCTGAACCAATCAAATGAAAGTATCAGTACGAAAAGGCGGAGCTTGTGGTCTCACGCTCGGATGGCCTGGACGCTTGTTTGAATGTGTTCAAAATATATGAAAAAGCAGTAAATATTCGAAATGTAAGGAGTAAGACTATCTGTTTTAAATGGAATAAAATAATTAAATGATGCTTTCATTTATTTTATTATTTTACTATGTGTTGTTTAGTGAGAGTTAAAATTTCATTAACACATAAGGAAAAATACCGTTCAATCATTAGATGCAAAACATATCAGCCCAGCTATTATGTTTTGTATACAAATGCCCTGTTTTTACACACACACACACACACACACACACATATATATATATATATGACTTTTATTTTGAAAAAAATATAATAGTTTGTGAGGCGGAAGTGATGAATCAAACATTAAAATAGGCGATTTTGTTGTGAATTTTGTCTGCTTGTTAAGCAACTATTGACAGTTACCTTAGGAAATGTATGTATTTGCGTTTGTTGCCTTTTTCTAAATAGAAAGTTAAGAGAACACGTGTAGTTAATTATTGTTGGAGGTACCGACAGCGACAGGATCTGTCAGACACACAGCATTCATTCAGTGGGTTAGCAGCTTGAACTAAAACCTTAAACGGAAGGTTTGGAATTGAAGTTGAGCTTTAGGAAAAAATACGCAACTCCTTAAATTACTAGTTGTATGATGGCAGGTTTGCTCTCTATGCAATATAATACAACACTGAGCAAATTAAAACTTTTAAGGAATAACCCTGCCATCTCGGTTCTAACGAGCACTCCGCGTAACTACAGCAGTAAGGATGCAGCTGGGGTCGAGTATTTACACAAAAGTGTCGTCCCGACCATGCACTACCAGAAGAGTTTACCAAGGTAGGAAACTGACAGAGTCACACACACGACATATAAACCACGTCATAGAATTCATTTTGCTGTGCTTTGATATTGCATCTTTGATGATTGATTTTAGCCGGAAATACTTGTCTATGAAAGCTTTAGGTCATATTTGAGAATGTAGGTGAAAGTGCAAAGTCTACGCTTAGGTTGCAAGGGGGATGGGGACACGGTGTTACGCGTAAATAAACCCCCATGCCTTATATTTAGTTCCCTTATTATTGTTCCTTGGTATATTTTACATATATATTTGTACCAAAAAATTTAATCTAATTGTTTCCGGCTTGTGGTGATGTGTATAGCATAGACATATGTGTATGTATCAATATATGGTGTGTACTACCACCAAGTCTATTATGTCAGAAATACAGCAAAACTGTAATAGTGTGGAATACTATAGTATTATATATTTAAATCTTAAAAAAAAAAAAAAAATTAAAGAAAGCAAAGCAAAATTTTCAGAATCATTACTACAGGCTTCTTTAGTGTCACATGACCCTTAAGAAATCGTTGTAATATGCTGTTGTGATGTTGAGGAAACATCAAATTTAAAAACAGTTGTGCTGCTTAATATTTTAATGAAAATGTGATACATTTTAGGGTTATTTAATAAATGGAATGTGCAAAAGAAATTTATTTATTTGAAATAGAAATGTTTTGTGTCCTAATAAATGTCTTTACTGTTACTTAAAGCAATATTTCTTTGCACCTTTGCTAAATAAAACAATTAATTTCTTTTAAAAAATGACTGGCTCTAAACCTTTGATATGGTGGTGTACATACACTGTTAAAAAGCATTATTTAAATAAAAGCATTAAATAATTATACCAAGTACATCGTCTCACAATAAAATGTATACAAATTTTAATGAATATGTTTCCCAAAATATATTAATTGTACATGGTCTGTATAGATTACCAGTGCCAAAACTGGAAGATACAATACGAAGGTATCTTGCAGCTCAAAGACCCCTGCTGAATGATGAACAGTACAGGTAAGCCCAAAATATCAATATACATTTATTAATTACATTTTTAATGTTTTAATATATTTTTTGTTGACTTCTGCTCCTTTGAAATCCAAAAGTAATACAGAGAAAGTAGCACACGATTTCCAGAGTGGTGTAGGCAAGCAGTTACACGAGGAACTTGTGGCCTTAGACAAAAACAACAAGCACACCAGCTATATATCAGGTGGGAGATGTAGAACAAATAATAACAATTGAATTTAGTTTTATCTCTAACCTCATGATTTCATTTCTCCCATTCGCCTTGCAGCTCCATGGTTTGACATGTACTTGTCTGCTCGGGAATCAGTTGTGCTCAACTTTAACCCCTTCATGTCCTTTAACCCTGGCCCAAAACCCGAGTACAACGACCAGCTTGTGCGAGCCACCAACATGGTGTGCTCTGCCGTCCGGTTCATGAAGACCCTTCGTGCTGGTCTACTCGAGCCAGAGGTGTTTCATCTTAACCCTGCAAAGAGTGACACCGATAGTTTCAAGAAGTTGATCCGATGGGTGCCCCCCTCTATCTCATGGTTTGGAGCCTACATGGTGAATGCCTATCCTCTGGATATGTCCCAATACTTCCGCCTCTTCAACTCCACACGCATACCCAAATACAAGCGTGACGAGCTCCTCACATATGACAAGGGTCGCCACCTGCTCGTGGTAAGGCGAGGAAACCTCTATGTGTTTGATGCTTTGGATCGGGACGGCAACCTGATAAAGCCCACCGAGGTGCAAGCTCATTTAAAATACATCCTATCTGACCCCACACAAGCTCCTTCGTTCCCCTTAGGTGTTCTGACTAGTGAAAATAGAGACACCTGGGCAGGGTTAAGACAGAAACTACTGGACGCTGGAAATGAAGAAGCTCTGCATTCAGTAGACAGTGCTTTGTTCTGCCTCTGCCTGGATGAGGAGGTGATGAGAGACCATATTCACATTTCCCACAACATGCTTCACGGCGATGGTTGCAACCGCTGGTACGACAAGTCCTTCAGTATCATCTTAGCTAAAGACGGAGAGGCGGCCATCAATTTTGAGCACTCTTGGGGTGATGGCGTGGCCGTTCTTCGCTTCCAGAATGAGGTCTTCAAGGACACCACGGAGAAGCCTTTGGTCGGGCCTGGATCCCAGCCTGCAGCCGTGGACTCTTCTTCTACGGTGCGCCGATTAGAATTTAAACTCACTGATGAGTTAAAAGCTGGAATCACAAAAGCAAAAGACAACTTCCAGGCCGCCGTGTCAAAGCTCACCATCGACGCCATGGAGTTCAAGAAAGGTGGAAAGGAGCAACTTAAGAAGAAGAAGCTCAGTCCGGATGCCATCTCTCAGTTGGCTTTCCAGATGGGCTTCCTACGGCAATACGGCCAGACGGTCGCCACATACGAGTCGTGTAGCACTGCAGCCTTTAAACATGGCCGCACAGAAACCATTCGTCCAGCTACCATTTACACAAAGCGTTGTGCCAAGGCATTCGTTGAGCAGCCAGGACAGCACACTGTGGAGAAGTTACAGGGGCTGTTGAATGAATGCTCCAAATACCATGGGCAGCTCACTAAAGAGGCAGCAATGGGTTAGTGAATATTCATAAAGTTTCTTGTAAGCTGATTTGCTTAAATTTTACTTATTACTCAACACCGTTATTACTTGCTTTTTTATACAAAAAAGGCATTTTTTAAATGTCTTTGTGTTTCAAACAGGTTTTTGACACAAGGTTGATGACAGAATTGAATTACATTTTGGGGGGAGGCTGGGCTTCAAGTAAGATCTTTATTTCACTCTCAACTTGTTTTTCATCATTGTCTTATTTTTTGTGCATTTTCAACTAGGTCAAGGTTTTGATCGCCATCTCTTTGCCATGCGCTACCTGGCTAATTCGAGAGGAATGGCCCTACACAGCTTCTACCAAGATCCAGCATATGCTGCTATAAATCACAATATTCTCTCCACCAGTACTCTTACCAGCCCTGCAGTCAGTCTAGGTGGATTTGCACCAGTGGTGCCTGATGGTTTCGGAGTGGGCTATGGTGTCCATGATGAATGGATTGGATGCAATGTGTCTAGCTACCCTGACAGAAATGTTCATGAGTTCCTTAAGTGTGTTCACAAGTCCTTGGAAGACATTTTTACAGTGCTTGATGGAAAACCCATTAATTGAAAGTGCACTTAATGAGTTGAAATTTAGTGAAGCACTAAGGTGGAGTAGTCTGAATATAAAGCATTTATCTTTTACTTTTATTAGATACGGACCCGTGTATCAATGTAACATGTTTTATCATTAAAGGTTCATGGTAGAAGTAACAAGATTTGCACTGTGTGAATAGACAACTGTGACTGCTTTATAGAGAACTCATGCTGAAGTGATTGACAGAAATAAAAACTGTATGAAATGCTGATGTACTGACATGTATTGTATTTGGAATATTTGCAGTGCATTTCTCCACAGGTTCAACAGGCAGCTTTAATCCACCTGTACTTTCAATGGGCAATCTTTGATACAATGCACTTCCATACACAGCAAAATTATTTACAATAATTCAAAGACCTGTCCTGTGCCTTATAAGATGTAAGAACATGGATTGTAAATATTGTAACAACATTAATTAAATTTTTTTTTATCTGATTGAAGTGTACATCTGTGAGGTTTGGTTTCCACAAAAATATTAAGTAACAACTGTTTCCAACACTGATAAGAAAAGCTTCATATGACACCAAATACAGTGCCAATACAGGAATAAATAACGTTTGAAGACTATTATTCTTAAAAAAAATTAATAAAAATTCAGATTTTTTTAATTTGAAAAATTACCCTTGGTGACCACAAGCGATATTCAAAAACAGTAAGTCTTCACAATCCCCAAAACGTATACTAGTGTACATACTGTACCTTAAATTTAAAAGTACCTATTTAAAGTGTGCAAATATTGACATCACAATTAAGGTTTTGAAAATATATTTTGCAGCTTAAAAGGATTTGAAATGAAAAGCAAAGCAACAGTCGAACAAGTTTTTATTTAAAAAAAAAAAAAGAAGCAAAACCACCAAGCAATGTACAAATGTTGAAAATAGCTCAAACAATAACTAAAATAGGACTTTCATTCAGAATAAAAGCAACTGGGTAGTTAGATGGGCTTGATTTTGAAGTGGAGGCCGATGAGACTGAATACGAGGCATTTGAGATCCTGGACCAGGTAGTAGAAAACTCTGAGTCCTTCTGGGTCCCTGAAGAACAAGAACACAACACTCTTTTAATACAGAGAACATAGAAGAATGGGAAAGCAATAGATTGCATGACAACACTGAATCAAAGCAGAAAAGATCTACATTTCAGGAAATCATTTATCAGATGCTTTTATCTCAAGTGATCTACAAATAAGATGCATCACAAGCAATTTATCAAGTCGGTAATGCTTGTGGTACTGCAATGCCAGGTTTCAAGAATGAGACCGTAGTGTGAAAAGCTTACTTGGATTGGTTGACATCAATTAAAGATCCAATTTTGGAAGTTGTGAAGGAAATGTGTTCATCACCGATGACAATCTCCAGTTCCTATAAAGCACAAAACAGCAATTATGATGCGGAGTATTACAAACTACATGGTGACCAGAGCAAGCGTAAAATACATTAAAATAAAAGCAAATATATATAAATATATATATATTCCTACAGACCTGTCGCCCGACTCTGTCTGGAGGAGGCCAAAGAGCATCGTCTTCCTTTGTGATCTCACTGTCATCAATGATTCTCTTCAACTCTTCCATCACGCTTTTATGAACATAAGCCTGCAAAGAGGAACATTTCTTATAAGCTTACTTCTCAACAAAAATGACCTCATATTAAATGCGCTTTCATTACGCAGCTCACTTTACCTCTTTTCGGATCATGACGTCGTTCTTGTAGTTACTGTTGTTTGCATATCTCAGTTTGCCTGGATGAAAATAAAACGATCAAAAACAATACTTAACGGTCTGTAAAATAATACACCATAAAAAAAACAGCGATTTCTTAGCAGAAGTATTATTTATGAAGATAAATAACTTAAGATGCGAAAGTTGCAGTTTTAATCAATCCAGACGTTAGCGAACATGTTAATTAACTTGTCTACACAAACAACCCCTCTACGTCACATACTACATCACTAAACAAATTAACCAGTAATTAAAGTCCAAACTGCTTTAGAAAAACATGTTTGGCCTACTTAAAAAGCAAGCACAGGTATCAATAGAAAGGCTGTTAGCATATTAGCATGCTAAGTTGGCGCCGGACTTACCGTCTGGTCTGAATTCAAATTCCAGAAATTCGTGGCCGAATTTACCTTTATGGCCCACATAGTACCTCAAATAAAAGTCACTCGTGGACATATCTATGCACAATATTTGAGAAAGGCTCTATATAACTAAACCACCACACGAACTCTCTTCCTTTAATGAATAGCTTGAGAAACGACCAATATGGAATCGCGTGCGTACTGCGTGTCGCGGTGTGACGTCAGACACCGGTCGCATAATAATGATGCTGCAACTAGGCCTAAAGCCTTTAACCAAAGCACATCATGACCTCCCTGAACCTGTTTTGCGTCGTTGTATGCGTTTGTGTTATCTTTGTTCTAATCTAAACCATTGTGTAATTCTGTCCAGCTTGCAACAGCTCTTAAATTCTTAAAAGAGAGGGATTTACTCTTTTAAAGTCTTTTTTTTTAATGCAAGCAAATGTAACTCAGGTAACCAGGAGGCAACGGACATGAGGAGTACAAAAACTTTTATTTAACTGAGCTTTGCTGTCAATCACTTTGTTATACAACTTTTCTGCAATTCTTTACACATGTACAGGATGATACAGTTATCATGGATTTATTAAACCACAGAAACACTTAACAAAAAAGCTGATCACCAGCTTCAAGAGTAACAGTTCAAAATCAAGTGTTATTATTCATATTCATTGCAGTGTCACAGAAATGCTGTTTTAAAGCCTTGCAACTGTAGTTTGTTTGGTCCAACAACACAAGCATGCAAACTTTTCTCATCTGATTTAAACATAGTTTTGGCTTTCTTTGCATTTTGCACCCCTTTTGCAAGCACCAAAACTCAAAGGCATTAATAATTGAACATATTAAGATACATCTCGCAGAACACCATACTTTTGAAATCCTCTCCAAAGCCACCCCTCTTTGCAACAAGACAACCTGTTCCAGGCTAGCATTTTTAATATCAACATAAATGCATAAAGTCTGTCACACATTCTGATAAAATCAATATTTGCTATATAATTGCAGACAGCGTGGGAGTCAAACGAATTGATTGCACATTAAACAACACTAAGAGTTTAATCTTTGGAACCCCACAAATTTCAATAAAAAAAGAAAGTACTTTGCATCATTTTCAGTCAAGTAGGATAAAAAGTTGGTAAGATAGAGATGATAAGTTGTAAAATAAATAAGTTGTATTTAGGGCTGAATTGAGGACTGCATTTTAAAAGCTGGTGTTTAAATATGTGCTAATATATCAAAACCCTTTAATGAGAGGTATGAATATCTTCAACATCAATATTTGACAGCTGGATGTTTGAGTAACCAAGTGTTGTTTAGAAAAGTAATATTTACAATATTTAGCTAATGTAACATCAAAGAAAATTCAGCATTAAAACAAAAGGAACAGTCAGTAAGTTCACATACAAAAAGTTTATGATGGCACAAAATTTGTTGCAGTGGTTTTAAACTGGTTCAAGAATTTTAATACCCAAAGGTAACCAAGGACCAGACGTCAACAAAGGATTTAGAATAATCTATGCAATTTTGTCCAAATAAACAGCACAGGGGTATGGTTGCACCAAATAAATGTCACAAAATGTTTTTTGTTGTTGGTTCTGGTATTTTTATCTGGCCATCGTAAAACAACGATGACTTTAATGAAATCTAAATGCCATTATACTTGAAACAATTGTATTCAATCAAATAAATAATCACATTATTTAATAATTGATCATTTATCATTTTTACATAAGATAGTAAATGAGTCACCCTGTATCATAGCAGCAATGCGAATGAAGCCAACCAGAACATAAAATATAGCAATATTACAAAAAAAGTTAAATAAGAACAATTTGTATATCAATGATTAACCAATTTTAAGTTAAAGATTTCAAGATCAAAGGGAAGATATATGGGGTCATTTTACAGTCAGGGTCAAGTTTAAAGGTTGGATTGTTCAGTTTCACATCCCTGAATGATTTCAGAGTGCCTTAAATGGCTTCTCTCTGGCTCTACGATGCAGGAAAACTGAGCTAGAAGGGAAATATGTATTGTGCATGGAAATTGCATGGTAATATCTACAAAAAACATCTGTTGAAACTAAATGAACTCTTTGGTGAGTTTTGTCAAAGACTTACCAAAGTGGCATCATGGTGTATATTTTAAGTCACAAAACTAGTAAAATAATGTTGTTGTTGTTTTTTTTTTTAAACATAGCAAAAGATGAAGAGACTCTGAGAATTCATTTCAAGTAAGCATCTCTGTTTATCTAAATGCCTTGCACAAGTCTAATTAAACTGAGTGTCAAATTGCATTATTAGAGTCATGGGTACAGTGCATAGTATATGAACATAAATCTCTTGACAAATAGATCACTATTAGATCATGCCAACACTCCACAGCAATGCTGCACAATCAACCACTGGGCTTTAAATGAGGATCACATAGCATCTCCGTCAATATTATAGCAGTACAAGGTTTGTAATTCAGAACAGAGTATGAATATATACAACAAATGAAGTTTTGCATCTTTAGCCAAATTAGCGCCCTTTCTGTTAGAGAGGTGTGGTTTCTGATGTCTTCTCTATAGATGTCTCTTTCCTTTTAGGACAAAAGTGAGTTATTGTTTTCATTTGTAGTAACTACACCCTGAGAGGCCTGTTGTGACAACAGTGCCTGAGTTGTTCAAGTGAAAAGGAGGAATAAATGTATATCCTTCAGCAAGAAACACTGATCATAGAGGGGCATCATATTAATAATGCCAGAATACTAAAAACTGGAAAAAAGAATGGATTTTAAAACAACAGTTTTTTGGACTTTATCCAGTGAAGAGGTTCTTTAAATAAATTAATTTGCAAATGTAGTCCTTTCTGATAGGACAATAGGATCAGAGGTAAATAATAATAATTGTAAAAATATATTTTCAATCCTCATTACCATGGAGTCGTGTAACATTTAATTATCTGCACCCTCACTTTTAGTCAACAAACAGTACAAAAAAATAAAATGAAAATGATAAAAATAAATATAGGAAATATCCATTTTGACCTTTAACAATCCAAGAACTAGAAGTTCCATTTAACTTTTAAAACATCAAGTGTAGCCAGTCCAAAAAACAAAAGGAGGAAGCAGAATGAAATAAAAGGCAGTCTTTGAAATTCTTCAATTTTTGTCATGATACTTTTTGTCTTATACAGTGTTGGCTAATTAACAGAATGCACAAGCAATCCTTTTTTTCTCTTGCATCCATCCTTCACACACTCATTCTCTCCTGTGTTCCCAGACATCCTGACGGAGGGCTGGTCAATGCGGCCTGCTGCTGGACTCTGAGGGATGTCGTTTGCGAGGCGTATTGTGGCCATTAAGGTATCCGTTCAAGCGTTTGGTCAAACCACCATTTAGAATATCCTGAATGTGTTGCACAATCAAATTTATGGCAACTAGAGAGAGAAATAAAGAACATGTCAAAATCATGTCATGTTCTCTTTGTATAGTAATTTACAAGTCTTAGTAGTGACTTTTTTCAGGGCAGGTTTAGTTTACCTAGTTTCACACACCTGGTTTTGTAGTTAAAGAATCAGTAGTACTAGGAGTAGGGAAAAGACTAAACATCATGGAATGCTCAAGATATCAAGACTAGAAGTTTGGCCTTGCTTGGCACCTTTAAAACTGTTATTTTCAAAACATTAAATGTTCCAAAACATTTTCATATCAAAATATGTGTGTCTTCTCTCTTCCATGGGAAAGCACATTTCAAATCTCACCTAGATTATCAGCTCCTCTTGGAATGATCACATCAGCATACTTTTTTGTCTGAAAATAAAACAAATTTTGTAAAAAAAAAAAAAAAATCAGAAGCCCTTAGGGGAAAAAAATTCAAGTTAAGATAATGATCAACAACAACATTTGCAGTGGGCAAATATTTCACCACATGCTGCTTCTTGATAAAATGCCTGAGACATGTTCTCTTGCAAACGGAAAGACTAATATTGGCTCTGCATTTTAACAAAAGCGTTTAATATATATATATATATATATATATATATAGTATATATTTACATTTATATAAAAAAAATAAAAATAAAAGGACCATTTAAAATATATTTGTCAGACAGTACAGGGAAATTGAAAAATAATTAATGATATTAATGAAATAATAAATCACAACTAGTTGTTTTACAACTTTAATACCTAGTAATGAAAAAAATAATTAGTAAAATGATGTTTGTGTTGTTTATAATAATGAAAGCATAAGAAATTGTGTATTTGTTCAAAAATTGTTCAAAAACATGTTCATTTTTTTTTCAAAAAATATTTATTAAGGATGCGTTCAATCAATCAGACATTTAAGACATTTCAAAATATTGCTATTTACAAAAAATTTGATACTGAATTTGTAAAACGATTTATAAATGATTAAATTAAAACTGGATTAACGGCTGTTGAAAATTCTGATTTGACAACAAAGGAATGTGTATGTAAGTGTGTATTTTATATAAAATAATGATTAAAAACAACACACACTCAAAAACCAATCATATATGGTAGAAAAGTGCAAAACTCACTGGCAGACAGAACTCCTCGAAGGCAGGCTTAACAAACGTTATGTATTGGCTTAGCACTTGCTCTAGGTCACGGCCTCTCTCACTGATGTCTCTCAGGACTATGAACAGAGGGAAATGGCATGAATCAAACTGCACTGAAAATGCATTATACCATCACTACAGCTTCTGGATATTTGTTGAGAGCCATCAATGAAGCCCACACGCACCTCTGCGTGACAGACGTGTATCTGCATCCGTATCCACAAACAGCTTCATCTGAAACAGATCTCGGATTTCTTGCGAATAAAACATTAGAATGCCTTCAAATAAAACTACATCTGCTGGATAAACAGTGACCGTCTCCTCTTTCCTATGCAAAGTAAGGAAAACAAAAATGTATCAGGATGTAGGTAGTACCTGAACAAACAGACCACATAACACATATCAAGATAAGATATAGATTTTATAAATATATACATTTAAATACATGTATTAAATATAGTGTGTATTTTTTTATATATAATAACAAACAGTTCACATACATATTATGTGAACAAAAACTTTTATTTTGGATGCAATTAATCTCAATTAATCGTTTGACAGCACTAGAAGAAATACAATTGCTTTAAATGATGAACAGATTTCATTTAGTCAGTTCTTTTGAGGATTACCTACAGTCCTACGGGTTTGGAATGGCATGATGGTGAGTAAACGATGGCAAAATGTAAACTATTCCTTTATGTCATTTAATATGTGGTCTGAACTGACCTTGAGTGGGTAACGAAGTCGTAGACGGGAATCTGGACAGTTCTTCCCTCCATGATTTCACAAAGGGTTTTGACTATTAACTCATTATCAAACGCATCTGTGGAACACAGCAAAAGAGGATCAGACAGATGGCACAGAATTTGTTGTAAGGTTTCTTGATCCACAGGATATAGAAAATCAAGAACAAGCAAAAAGGTGATAAGCCACTTGTGCTGCTGCAGAATGAAAATGTGTGTGCGAGGATGGCTGAGTCAGGCAAACACACACACTCACAAAGAGCTACCAAAGTATACAGACTGCATCAACGGTCATAGTCTGAGCTGTATTCTGCTCATAATAACACTCTGCAATAGGCAGGGGTGTTCGGCAATACAAAAGCACACATAAATAACTATAAATGAGGTCAACAAATATAAATCTAAATAACAATAATGAATTATCAACATAAAAACAAGCTTTTCAGACTTCTTACCTGGGTGGTCAAAGTTAAATTGTCCTTTAAGAGCCTTGGCCTTCTGTTCAGAGGTCAGTACCCTGTAGAAACTATCTTGACTGAGGATGGCCACCTGCCTCTGATGATGGTCGATCTTATTCTGGCCAAGAAGCTCCATGATCTTCCCACATACTGATGACTGAAAAAAAAGACAGAATTGTAGTTGAGCACATATATGCTCCAAAAGCAGGTTTCAGTAAACAAATCGACTGTGAAATCATGACAGACTGGGCGATGATTTAATGTCAAGTTTATCACTAAGTGGTCACTATACTCGGGTAGGAAACCCACAACCCTGTCCTTATTTATTTGTATTTTAAATAAATATTTAAACAATTTTTATTGTGCCTGATTCTGTTATGTACATGATATGTATCATGATATGATATGACTTTTTGAGTCATGATAGTCGTGTGATGTCATTTAAAGGTTTTAATGAGGGTTAATCTTAGGTGTGGTTTTAGGTTTATGTTGTGTTGTGTTGTGTTTTTGAAGAGTAGATGGCAGTTAATTTCCAACCAATTCACTAAATGTACCTTTAAAAAAAAAGTTCCATTTGTCATGTTAACTATGCTAAAAAATTTGAAACATTGGTTCAAGAGTCACAACTCAATTAGCTGAAATGAGTATGCTCAGTGAACTTTAAATACAAATATCACTAAAAATGTTTAAAAAGACTCTTTTTAGTCAAAATGAAAATTACACCTCCCCCACTCAAGGCATAAAACACAGAACTTTACATAACAGAACTGGCTCTTAGATACTGTTTTCTGTGTATCTTCCAATCCTTAAATGCCTTGCTTTACAGCTAAAATAAACATGCCTATTAAAACATAAAAGAAAGAACAAGGAGTATACTTGCAGGTGACACACCCTGTACTAAAAACCACAAACCATGAGCAGTTATGAAGAACATGAACAGGTGTTTGCTCACACCGTCACAGAGATTTCTGCAGCACAACAATGTCTGGTACAATGACTTTCTTCATAAAACCTGATATATTTTCCAAAGACAGGCTACTAATGCACCAAAAACACCCTCAATAGTCTGTAATAGCTGACCTATATGGAAGACAGAGGCACACCCTGATGAGAGAGAAACTGCACTAAAATGAACAAAGTCCTTACAACAGACCCAATCATATGACATGACAAATATTATTAGTTTAGCCCAGAAAGGATTCCTATACAAACTCCAAAATAATGAATAAATTTACTATTGCAATCACTTAATGCATGATTTATAAACAGATTTGTAAAAGCTACCATTATGAAAGAATATCACCACAAAACAATACTGCCAACCACATGCGATGAGTTCAGATCATGTTAAGAGTCAACCACATGCCAAAAAGAGCCGAGTGCAAGACAGGCCGCAGTGCAGGGATATGCAACTGAATCCTGCAGAGTCTGATGAAACCCTGCTGTATCTAACCTATGTGTATGTGCTTAAATATCTTCCAAAGCTTCCCTTCACCAGCTGCAATGCTGCCTGCCAGTCACTCAATCCATTTAAAGCATAATCCACAAACAGTCCAAGCTGTCCTAGGCCCTTATATAAAGCTACACATATCCACCAAGCATATGTTAAGCAAAAACAACCGGTTGTTTGCTTCAAGGCCTGTAATATATTTCGAACAATGTATTTCTCACTTAAGAGGTACAGAAATAATACTGTCTTCTGTCACACGCAAAATATTCACATCCCAAATACAAATTCTGTTGCAAACTTGACATGTTGGGTCCTTAAACTATAATGACGGAGGCACTCAACCACCTATTTAAATATAATGGTTCACTTTTAGTTAACACCACGTCACCAACTCATGCGCAAGTCAAATTGACCAGCAGCAAGTTAAACAATAAACAATAAAGCAGTATACCAGTAAATTACTGGTAACACATGACAATAAAGTCACATTTATTATTATTAGATAACTTCATTAGTCAACATGAATTAGTGTTAATATCGTTTATTAGTAAATGTAAAATTTGACTTACTAATGCTTTATTAAAATTGTATCTGTTAACATTATTTAATGAACCTGAGCTGACATGAGCCAACAATGCACAGCTGTATTATTAAAAATAATTGCTATAGTTATAGTTAATGTTTTGACTAATAGGACCTTATTGTATCGCAATGTATGATGAAAACTAGAGTGCATTTCAATTTCACTCAAAATTTACACTGGCTTCACCAAAACAAATTGATATTATGTAATAATTACATGTTTTCCCACTGTGCTAAAGCCTTGCAGAAAAAAGAGCTCAAACACTTCTTTGACGTTTGTTGGTACAGTCTGTGACCAAGATCCATCAACCTCCAGCCAATTTCACCACTTATCCTGTTCACTTGCTAAATGGCCTACAGACATAGAAAGACAATTATTTACCTTTGAATCATCAGAAGGATGCTAAGAGAGTTGTAAACTCATAAAAAAAACCTACAGCAGGAAGGAGGAAGAAACCATTGTCCCCGGTTGTGAGTTATCTGCAGTGAGGTGGGCATCTCTACTAGCCTGGCCTGACACCCGCCCTAAACTAACCTTGCAGGACAGCCAAAAACAGCTTCTGCTCTTGCTGACTAAACATTCCCCTGATTAATTCCCAAGTGTTTTTGTGTACCCAACAAGCAAAGCTGCTGTTTAGAAATGTAATGGGAATGCTACCTAAAGTGCAGCTAGTGGGTTGGGTTGTGATGTATGTTATCAACGCAAAAAATTTCTGGCTGCAATAAACGTAGGCAGGAAACACTTGCTTCAGTCTATTATCTGCTTTGGTCAAGCAGTTTCAGGATGTAAACAAACTGGTGTCCTTAAAGAGCACACAGAGAACATAACATTGCAGCACCGGACAAAACATTGAGTGTCTACAGGCACACAGGAATGACAAAATACTGCTTGAGATAGTCTAGTCAAGGCATTTTTACTGAGAAATGAGATAACATGTTTCTTCTAAGCAATGCGGTGGAGAGAGAAGCTCGCACACCTGACAGCTGGGAGATACAGCAGTCACAACATAAGCAAATAAGATAAGCAAACGGAAACAGAAAAGAACAGACAAATAATATGCACAGAGTATGTCAATTTTGTCATCATTGGCCTTTCCAGCAACTATGGGCAATAATATCAAACAAAATTAATATAAATATAAAGAATCTTGTTCAAACATTATACTAATACAATAAAGATATCCTAAACATAAAATGAAAAATATAAAAATAAGAAACATTGTCTTTTTTGTCTTTTTTTACAAAAATGTTTTGTTAATGTGATGTGATGTCATAAAATATATATATATATGTCAAAATATCCAATTAATGAATTAGTTTTGCATAAAAACATTTAAGTTTATTAAGCATGTTCCCACTCTTAAATAAACTACAACTAAAAACAGGCTTCACTGAAGGAGCCGTAATGACGCATAACTGCGTACGTACGCACGCACGCCGCGTTTTCGCACGTAAATGAGGTAAGATGTGACACATTCGCTGTGCCGCTGACCCCAATAACGTTACCAAACAAAAGCTCCGCGATTATTCCTCTTTATCGTCCAAATTCCGTAGTCATTCAGGTTAAATGCTAAACACACACATATATAAACTTTTACTTCGTTCTCTGATATCATTACACAGCGTTAGCTCATGAAACAAAGAGACAGTTCTTTGTGCTCGTCTCAAAACAGTTATCCTAGCAGACACCAGACATCCTCCGGCGCGGACGAGGCTTTATCCGCGTATAATCGCAAAGTTAGGCTTTCCTCACAACACGTTGTATGTTTAGCTGAGGTAAAGCAGTCAGCAGCTGACGGGATTTTAATGAATCTGACGGAATGTCAGCGGGATTGTGGAGATTTAACCGGCGCAAGTATCACGCTGATATTTTGACAACAAAAGACTCGTAATTTTCCTCTACATTATAGCGCCTGATCCACAACAATCCTGTTACGTTTCGCAAATGGATTAAACTGGATTTAAAGCATTTTGATAAATAATGACAGTGCTTAAATGCTTATTAATAAGTTGGTAAGTCCACCATCGCCACAGTGTATGGCGACGGTGTGTGGAAGCGGTCTATATCAGGAAAATGACCAACATCCTTGTTTTTAAGGGACACGTACTAACGAAGTACTCAACAATATATGCTCACTGCATGTGTATAACAGTAAAAATACTATGGCTATTTATTAGTTTTGCTCCATCTAACTTGATTTAAAATATAACTGAATCAATCAGATCACCCTTTAAACTCCAAAAGTCTATATGTCCGTTTTTACATCGGACATGTCAAACCATCTCTGGAAATCACATAAATGTGCACATTGATGATTTCATGACAATGAGCCACGCGGTCAGTGCGCGCTCGTCTCATCTCATCTCTGACAAACATAGACACACACGATAACTAAAATTCATGTAAGGGAAAGCAGAATGCCGACCTTGCCGCTGGCAGTGCCGCCGGCTACCCCGATGAGGAAAGGTTGCCTGACAACATGCTCATTTTCGGCTTGATTGTCCAACTTGCTGTCGCTGTCTCCTGCCATGCTGTCAGTGCGCACACTGAGCTCTGTACTGATTTAACCACGGCGAGCAGCTGCGCACCTCCTCCCTTTCCTTTCAGTTGCGTCTAACCTTTTCCTTTGGAGCTTGTGTGCTCTGTTACATTGTTAGTAGGAGTTAGAAGAGCTCTCCACCTAGCTGACGACACACTTCCGTAGAGATAAAATGTAAATCTTTTATAAGTATGAAACATAAAGCTAAAATTCATATATAGGTGCATCTAAAAAAATGAATAGTATAAAAAAATTAATAGGTGATTATAGCTCACGGAAGACAAAACTTTCCTAAGATCAATCAAAAGTTCTCTAAAGTATGTTCATTTATGCACTGGATACATGGTTGGGGCTCCTTGAGCACAAACTCCAGCATCAGTGAGGTGTGTCATGGAAACGATCAGCCTGTGGTTTTAGCTCATCTGTACTGTTGGATCAACTGTTTCTTATCTTTCTCTTTAAAATATCTCATAGATTTCCATATGGGGTTCAGGTCAGGCATGTTGGCTGTTCATCAAGCACAGTAATATAATGGTCAGCAAACCACATGGAAGTGCTAAAGTCCTGGTGGAAAAGGACATCAACATCTCCATAAAGCTTGTCAACAGATGGAAGCACAAAGTGCTCTAAAATCTCCTGGTTGATGGCATTGACTTTGGACTTTTGCACATTGTGATGCTCTCCTAACTGAATCAGCTTTCCTTTGACAGTATTCTCAAGCTTGCGGATCGCTGTTGCACCTTTTCCTAGCCAAATTTTTATCCTTTTAATATGCTTTGATACAACACCGTGTGAACAACCGCTTTCAATATTGACCTTCTGTGAATTACCCTCTTTCCCTCTTTGTGGAGGGTGTCAGTGGTTGTTTTCGATACCACTGCAATGTCAGCAGTCTTCCTCATTATTGTGGTATTGTGGAATTTATATGGCAGGATGGTCATTTAATGCAACTCAGATGTAAATATTCTAATATGTTAAGATACTGGATTTTTCTTCATTAGTAGAAAATTAGTAATCAAAATTAAACAAAACCTTTTAAAATGTTTGAATTTACGTGTAATGAATATAAAATATAAAGTTCACCTTTTAAAGTTTCACAATATGATTTTTTTTGCACTTATATGTATAAATATACATAGTATAAAATATTTGCGTCTTTTCATTTTTATATTTGTATATTATTTAATGTGTATGTGTATTTTTTCAACGATAGGGAGAAATAGAGAAAGAAATATAATATGAAAAGGAAAACAAAGGAAATTTAAATTCAATTTTTTAGTATTTTACATTGATGATACAGTGGAGTATTAGTTTCAACATGGCTTTTGAATATTTCCTATTTTTTTAATCGACCTTTTTCCTGACATAAAAAGGGCGCCGTCATTTGTAATTATATGGGTATAGCTTCCGGTCTCATATTTGTAGCTGTACAAAACAGTTGGTTTTGTTGCTTGATATTGGTTTGTCTCATCTTGTTATTTTAATGTGTATTCTTAATTATGAACACACTGGTTTGTAGTGCAAACAGTTTTACCGTTTACTGCACGTTGTTATTCTCCTCGTAGCCTCTAACCAACCGGAATCCTCACCCATAGGCTTACTTCCACGTTCAGGAAAAAAGGTGGATAGGAAAGCAAAATTAAACCATTTTAAAGTTAGGAAATACTATGGTTTGCAACAGTTACATAGCTGAATAGAATATTGCCTTTATACTTAATATTTCTAGTTTTGTACTTAATTGTTATGTTTGAGTGAATTGTTTATAATAAGCTATAACACAAAATGTAATACATAATGATATGAATATGAGGTATCACCACATTACACAATATATTTTTAAGTGTGCTCAAGTATTAATGCATCAAAAACTATAAAATATAGTTATATAGTTTAAAAATCATTTTTAAAATATGCATCCTTAAACAATTAAATTCCACCAGCATATCTTCATTAATATAATTGAAAAAGTTTTTAAAACATTAGTGGTGTCAAATTATTAATCGCGATCAAGTTTTTTTTTCTCTCTCCATATAACGTGTGTACTATGTTTATTTATTACGTATATATAAATAGACATGCATGCATATATTTAAGAGAAATATGTTATGATTAATCACTAAATATTTAGATACAATTGTCTGAGCTATAAAAATATATTATACATCAAAATATTTCCTAAATATATACTGTATGTGTGTGTGTTTATATATAAATAATAAAAATACACCACACACACACACATATATTATGTAAACAAAAACCTTTATTCTGGATGCATTTCATCGTTTGACAGCACTACCAGTAGTAGGAGATGTGGAGTCATGACTTCATAGCTCAACTACAATCAGAACCGACGAAGAAGCCGGGCGCACATTGATGATATCATCGCAGTAACGCTGACGCTGCTACAGTAGAGCTTGTGGCTCAACCAAAGTATTATCTACTCTTATCAGTCTCCTAAACGTTTTTCCAAAATGAGCACAATGTTTGCAGATACGATTCTGATTGTGTTTATATCTATTTGCACAGCGTTATTAGCGGAAGGTATGTACCCGTGTCTTGTATCTTGAAACGGAGTTTTACAGTCAGAAAGCAGCTGGCGAATGCCTTGGAAAATGTCCTAAGCGCAGCACACACAGGACAGCCTCGCTCGCTCTGGTAGTGCTGGATAACAGCTCGGCCTTCTCTGTTTCTACAGGTATAACATGGGTTCTGGTGTACCGCACAGACAAATACAAGAGGCTAAAGGCCGAGGTTGAAAAACAAAGTAAAAAACGTAAGTCATATAAATGTTTGTCATTTGTATGGATTTAGGACGTGTGACCAATGATTAAAATTCTGTAACATGCTTCAGTGGAGAAAAAGAAAGAGACCATTACAGAATCAGCTGGACGTCAACAGAAGAAAAAAATTGGTAAGTGAGATAATTACAAATAATTTTGTTTGTTTTACGAAGGTCATGGTGATTACTATTAACAACTGTTAAAATGATTATAACCGTCAATTATTAAAATATGCTGTTGTTACTATTGTTATTATTATTATTAAGTAATAAAAATTGTATTATTGTGCTATATAAATTGAGTATAACTGTTGTATTAAACAGAGAGACAGGAGGAGAAACTCAAGAACAATAACAGAGATCTGTCTATGGTATTCTAATATTATTTCTGCTTGGTGTTATTTCTTGTTAATTCTCATAGATAATGTAGTGAGTTTTGTTTTGGCGTTGTATTAAAGATATTTTAATTGCAGGTCCGGATGAAATCAATGTTTGCCATTGGCTTTTGCTTCACTGCTTTGATGGGCATGTTCAATTCTATGTATGTAGACTCATTTCATTCCAGTCCATTATCACTAAATAGTTTGTTATAAATGTTCAATTATTTTTAATGGCTAGTGGTGGTATGATTGGCTCAAGTAACCTAAAATCGCTGCTTATGTTTACATTTTGTTCTCTATTTCAGCTTTGATGGTCGTGTTGTAGCCAAACTTCCATTTGTCCCATTGTCGTATATCCAAGGCCTCTCACACCGCAACCTCCTGGGTGAAGATTACACAGACTGTTCCTTCATCTTCCTCTATATCCTGTGCACCATGTCAATTCGACAGGTAATGATTATATATTTTGTGAGTGAACAGAGCATGATCCGAGTGCAATTGTGCAATGGCAGTTTTGAGGAAGGCGTTTAGGCTTTGATACTGTTCGTTTATGTAATGCATGCCATAACCTTTTCCACTGAATACTTGTGTTGTTTTAGAATATCCAGAAGATGTTGGGTCTCGCCCCCTCCCGTGCCGCCACCAAACAGGCTGGAGGATTTTTAGGACCTCCTCCTCAAGCTGCTAAGTTTTCATGAACATTTGAAGACAGTGGGATAGCTAAAAAGATCAGACACTCAGTTGTACATTGTGTGAAAAGCACTCGGTGTGCAAGATTGACAGTCGGGTGTGCAGCTACCGTTACCTGTGATGAAGTCATGTGCATTGTTTTGTTTATTGCTGTTTTTTTTAATCAGGTAAATTACATGTACATGTCACTTACACTTACATGTAGTCGCATTTGTAACATAAAATGTTCCTTGAGCAAAGTTATGAATGTAAATTCAGTCTGAAGCATTTCTGTAAACCTGTATGTTGTTTAGAAGGCTACAATGATTCTTTGTTGTAACTATTATAATTTTATGATTACCTACAAGCAATATTAATTAATATAACTTCATATTTAGAATTTGAGAGATTAGTTTGATCAGTGGATTCTTAGAATGTTTTCTCTTTTTTGGGGTTGTCTTTGTAAAAGTTTTATTTAAGTTAAATAAAGAATTTTGTGAGTTCAGACCTTAAACCCTTGAGCATTTGTTCCTCTAGTTTTTATTATGATTATTATTTCACAATTTCATGTTCAGATTGCATTTGCGCGATTACATAGCTAAACGTTTGTTTTACAGTAGTTAAGTAAAAGGGTATGCATATTAAGGCGTAGACCAGAGTCATTGTTTTGTAATTCAGAGTAAAGTTTTAGACTTCTGCAATTGTCTCCCACAGGATCAGCTTTTTTGTAAGAGTCCCGTATGGTTTATAGAAATAATGATTTTTGTTTTGGAAAGTATACAAAGAACACACATTTTAAAAGCATTTCACTGCATGTCGTACTGCGTATGCAACAAATAAAATGCTATAGAATTGACATTCAACATTTCATTTCCAAATAGCAGTGCAAAAGACATTAGAGAGCTCAACGCGCTGCAACTTAAGAAAACGCATGCAAACAGAAAAAAAACACAACACATTAAGAAAATATCTTTATCAGTTTGACAACACAGGCGCTGCAAATTCTTGCAACGTAACCAAATACGAATACGCTGCAAACACAGAAATCCGCAGCAAATGGAACCACAATGTTTCAGGGGGACCTCAAAAAGTGACTAACCCGTCTAGCTAACATAGCATAGTTCCACAGTTAAGTGTGAGACTCCTCAGATTAGTCTAATAATATCCATAAAATAAACCAAAAAAAAAACCTTAATGTTTAGTCCAGCGACAACACCTCTGCTCTGACCAAAAGCCACTGAACAAATAATCAGGTCCCAGATGGGTTTGTCACGTTTTGAGGTCCCTTTGCTCCGTGCTATTTGCAGCGAGTTTCTGTGTTTGGTTGCGCATGTGTTGTCAAACTGATGAAGATGTTTTCTTAATGTGTTGTCGTTTTTTGTGTTTGCATGCGTTTTCTTAAGTTTGCAGCGCGTTGAGCTCTCTCGGCCACCGTACTTTCAAGCTAAAAAAGAGCTGACATTGTTGCAATGCACTCTAGTGCAGTATTGTCTGAGGTATACAAAGTGTTCATGGTTATGTAACAGATGCGCAAGACATGAATCATGGACATCAAACGCAAGATACGTTTTTGAGGTTTTGCGCAATTCTTGCCTTCTGGAACTTTGGTCAAAATGTGTTGAAACCACAAAAATGTAGACTAAAGGCGGTGCTTAGGGTAATATTCACAAACCATCCCACCCATCTATCGTGTAATCACCACGGGGCCAGCTTGAGCAACCACATGCTTTAAAGTCTAAAAATTATAAAGAGGTCCTCCCTCCGTTCTACGATCCATCTACTTCTGTGCAGTAAACAGCTTGTGTTGAAAAGGTAAAGAACGTGCATTTAAGCGACTGTTTATTGCATGCATTTCTGTAAAAACAAATCTGTTATAGATGTTCAATTAATGCCTTATTCTGATCGGTCAGTGCTGCGTTTTTATTAGTGAAGGTTCACGCAGCGAAACATGCTTTTGTTCAGTGACCTGTAACGGGGCGTTTCCCCATTAAGACTAGTTATTATTCGAAGTCGGTGCATGCAAAAAACTTTAAAGTTGCACGCTCTGCGGCATAGCATTGCATGCTATTAGTTATTAACACTTCTGCCTCCAACCGCTTGCATGTGTGGTTGAAAAAAATATATCGCTAATAAGCATTTGACATTCACCGAGCATTTACGTGGTTCTCGTCCAGACCAGAATGGCTCAGCAACCGCTTCTGTCGTTGCCCGAGTTTCAGAGCGTTTCCACGGGTACTTTGGTGGTGAAGGAGCCGCTGAACTTCTGGGGAGGAGCGAGAGTGAAGCCGAAGGACACAAAGAACTCTGAACCAGTGTACGAACCTGCAACTGGTATGGTTGTTTTTAAACTAAAAATATATATTTTTTATATATTTTATTTTTTTGCATTTCCTTTTTATTATCATATTATTAACTAGACCTTTAACAGTGTTTAGTTTATATTATTCATAAACATGGCATCATATGATTTAGCTTACCAAGACGCATAAAAATGAACATAATATACAAACGTGTGGCATGTCAATAATGAAGCCCATATAAGCAGTGTAGAAATAAACATAAAAACAACTTTGTGTGACGCTGTTTAGGTACAGAAGCCAAAGTTCGAGGCTGCTCATTTCAGTAAAAAGCCAATGGGTGGAGATAGACACCCCAACTACACCCTAACCACTAGCAGTGGTAGTAGCAAGTTACTTCCAAACTGTACATTAAATATTACTTGTTACTGTTATTCAAAAGTAATTCCTTACATTGCAATATTACTGATTCAAAATTGCAATGCGTTACATGACTGTTGTATTACTTTTGAGTTACTTTGACCAAAATAACTAAGAGAGCGTGACGTCAGCGCAGCTGAAGAGTTCTGCATTCAAATACACGCAATACACTAAAGCTTGTCAAATCATCAGCAAAAGTAGCCCAGTTACCAGGAATATGTCTGAGGAAAATGGCAGGAAGATATTTAAACTATTTAGTGTTTTTAGAGTCTGTGTCTCAAAGATAACTTTCCTCCTCTGATGCACCTTAAATCATCTTTATGGATTAAAATTATAATGAAAGGGTTTTGTTTTGTTTTGTTAAGTGGTAATTTAAAGCTTTTTGTGTTTGTGTCTTTTTTTGCGGAGTTTCGGTTAATTTTTGTGAAGCGCTCCTGTTCAAGATATTGTCAGTGCACCCAAATAAATGTAGACCCTTTACTGCTCCAAGCATTTTTCTAAATTAACTTAATAAAAAAAAAACGAAATAAACAAAGTATCATTATTTTGCCATTATACACAAAACTGAACTATTTTATTAGATGAAACAGTATAAGCTGTTTTGGTAGAAGGAAAAAAAGACGGGCTCGGACCACTGGCCAGTGCAAGCCAGATAGACCTGGAACACAGGACGAAACGCCGCCTCTGCTTCCCCTGTACCTACGTTTTTGTCTTGCCCTTCGGACTCCAAACCCAGTCGGTCCAGATTGCACAGCTCAAGGAGCTGTCACCCGTCCATGTAAGCCCGGAGATG
>JAUMHI010000252.1:2138757-2149659 GCA_032359435.1 Enteromius unitaeniatus | reverse complement strand
CATCTTTGTTTTAAATCAACATAGAGTCTAATATCCAAAAGCCTGAAGAAGAACATCAAAAACAAGAAAAACATAAAAAAGAAGAACAAGAACAAGATGTGGCGATCGATGAGAGTGAAGATCAGGATCAAGAGAACTTACTCCTCCAACCACAGATCACTGAGCCAGGAAATAATAGTGAGTTGTTTTCTCTCCTTTCTGAATGTACTAACTTATAAACAAATGACTTGTCTACTTTTGCAAAGAAGCAGACAATATTTTACTTCACTATTTTATTTTCTCACAGAAAAACTTTGGATTTGTGCAGTCTGTGTCATTGTGTTAGCTGCGGTTTGGGCATTCATGTGGAGTTCTGAAACAACTCCACCTGTACCAAATGAGTTAAATGTGGTGGATGTTTTCAATCAGGAAATGAAAAAACTTCAGGATGGCTTTCCAAATCAGCACCCAGAGCTCTGGAGGAGGAGTCTTATTCATCTTCGGCGCCACCTAAAAACTAAAAACCCCACTGAACCTGTCAGCCTAATTCTGACGTCAGGTTACAGAGCTGAAAAGACACTTGGTTGCCTGGCCCAATGTTTGGCCGAAGCCTTTTCTACTGCTCTTAACTCTTCAGTTCTAAATATTAATGGCAAAGACAAAGCATCACAAGACAGTGATCAGGTCAAGCTAGACATTGATAGTGAACTGAAAAAAGCCTTTGAGGGTAAAAAGTCTGCTGCAGTCGTCCACCGTTTTGAGGAGCTCCCTCCTGGATCCACTCTCATCTTCTACCGTTACTGTGACCACGAGAATGCGGCTTATAAAAATGTCTTCCTGGCTTTTACTGTCATGCTTGATGCAGAAGTGGAAGTGCCATCCAATGTCAATCTAGGAAAAGTCGAGGAGATGGTTCAAGACCACATAAAACACAAGTTTGTCTCCTCTGACAAGTCTGCTATGTTTAATCAAATGGACGTTGACAAACTAAGTGGACTATGGAGCAGAATATCACATCTCATTTTGCCTGTGGCTGCAGAAGAGAAGATTGAACAGCGGGGCTGTGAGGATTGTAATAAATCATTTTAAAGACACTTTTTGCAAAAAATACAACTTCAAATATTGGACTTTGGATTTGAGGAAGAAATGTGTATATGGATATATACTGTGTGGATGATGGGCCTCCGATAATAACTTATGACTTTTCTGATTATGAATTTATAAAAGCAAAAAATGAAGGAAGTTTCCTATTTTTATAGTTATTCTTCCTGTTTATGTAAATCTGCTTTTATCTAAACTGTATCTAAATGTCTTAAATTAAAGTTATTTTTAATCTGTAAATTTAGTTGGCCAGGATGAAAGGGTTATATTTGTTTTCTGATCTATTGTTTTCTACTTCAAAGCTTTATTAGAGAAAATAAACGTGCCTTAATAAATGTATCAGCTCTACTTTGCTTCTTATGTGACGTTTGTCTAGTTAAACGTTAAAGGCAGTGATTTACACTAATTATTTCTGATGTAGTACTAGCACACTCACAGAACTGAAACTAACTGACCGTCAACTATTTCCGGGAGAGCAGTTGTGTTACACTGAAGTCGTTCCGACGAAGAAAATCATTAATGTTCCGCTTTCCGGATTCGACAGCACAGGAAAAGTAAAAAGTTTGAGAAAGAAGTCGTGAAATATAAACAAAAATGGACTCGGGTGATTCTAAAAAGGAAGGACGTACAACTAGGAGTAAAAGCGCCAAACAGAAACCTACGCAAGGTTTGACTTTCTAATAATCTTAACGTGCTTTAATGTACAACTATGTCCAAGAACCAAATATTATTTGCCTGCAATAAATATTATCTCCTGCCAAAAGTGCTTAATTACTTGAAGGCCAATCTCTCCTTTTTTTGACGTTAACAACCTCCTCGTGAGTGTGTCTGTAAAGCGATTGCTAAAACACGGAGACAAATGCATTTCCGAAGCTAACGTCTTTCTCTCAGTGCACTAACATGCCTGTTATATATCCTTTTAATGTATGCGCAAAATAGTCTAAACCTCTCCACCGTTTATCTTGAGCTTTAGCTAAAAAGCTAACTTAGTTTTATTCTGTTATTTTAAGTTCGATATATAATTTACTCTAAACATTTACCATTTTTTAAAGATTTCTAATAAGATTATTAATAGAGTTCTCAATGTATAGGTGCTAAAGAGATGACAAGACGTATAAATGAATCTGTGGCGGGCGATGAGAGTGAAGACCAGGATCAAGGTAAGAAGATCACTGTTCCAGGGAATAATAGTGAGTTGTTTTTCCTCTCCTTTCTAAATGTACTCACTTATAAACAATTTACTTGTCAATAGCAATAGACAATATTTCACTTCACTAATTTCTTTTCTCACAGAAACGTTTTGGATTTGTGCAGCCGCTGTCATTCTGTTATCTGTAGTTTGTGCATTTATGTGTAGTCCTGACTCTACCAAATGAGTTAAATGTTGTGGATGTATTCAATTATTACATTTTTCTGTATGATAGTAAGTCAGTTCCTCTTCTGTCTTAGCTTTACATACTAAGGAGAAACTAACCAGATACCCAATAAAGAGAACACGGAAAATGAGGGAAGATCATGGGGCATCCATAGCAGTCAATAGATCCAAGGAGCCCAAGAGTCTCACTAAGGAGGATGAGGATGGTATGTCAATTTTTACAGTTAGTTTTTTGGGCAAAATATGTATTATGTAAATGTTTATGCTGTTTTTTTTCATTAAACCATATCAGAATCCCCTGTTAAGAAGCAAAAGCTTGAAGAGAAGAGAAGCGGTATAAATGAGAAAGGTGATGGTTTAAACCAAACAGATGATGTGGATATGGACACGGATGAGAATGATGACAATGATGAAGCAATGGACTCAGATGAGGGGGGCGAGCAGGACCAGGAGTCTAGTTTGACAGGTAAGATTCTGTTTGAAGAATAAGCTTAAGTATTACAATATTGAATCTCAAATAATTTATTAACGTAGATGTTATTTTCCTTTTGTGGGTTCCTTAGCTCAGCCTGGGACAAAAGACACGCATCCTGCCCGTGTATGGGAACCAAATCTGTCATTTAACAGACAAAGGCCTATCCGTCCAAATATTACGGTCACTGATACACTTAAAACCAAAGAAGAGAATTTCAAGCCAGTCACGAAATATGCAGGTTTGTTATCATTAATGAAAATGACCTTTCAATTTTCCACATTTGCAATAAACATCCCTGGCCGTCTTCCATGTACATTCCTCTGCTCACAAGTATTTTTTTCATTGCAGATGCCTCTAGTGACAGTGATAGATTGAGAAGGAGGAATAACATAAACTATCTGTATACTGCAACAGAGAAACACAAACGTTTGTAAAACATTTTCATTGTATTTTATTTAGATTACAGTAGACATATTTGTTTTGTTAAAAGTCATGCTCTTTTCTGTATAAAATTTTTTCATTCATTCTATTTAATAAAAGTTTGTGTTCTTACTATAGATCCCGCTAGTCTTGGGAATCAGAATAGAAACTTACCGTCTGCATCCCAGAAAAGTTGTGTCAACACAATTCAACTTCCTATCAGAATTCAAACCGCTAACCACAAAAACACAGGTAAAATATATGTTTTGCATTTGTCTTTTATTACTATTGTCAATTTTATTATTAAAGATATATATCAAAATGTTCACATTAATAGTTTTGTCTTATGCTATATAATATTAACATATTTCTTTAACTTTTTCTTCAAGAACCGAAGAGTTTGCAGAAACCAGTCACCTTAAAAGCAAGTCCAGCCTCCTCCTCTAGAGGTATTTTCATTTCTTAATCCATTCCTTGATTATTAAAACAAACAGATTTATCTCACATCTGCAGTGTTTTATTAATTCAGAATTTCATGGGGGTTTTTTTTAAGGCTGGACACGGTACATGTACAAGCTTCTTAAGTGCTGTCTGATACTGATATTATTGCTGGCCTTGGGTTTTTGTGGCTTTTGGGCCTGTCAGAAGTTCTATTTGCCTCAAACTGATGTGGACCATTCTAGAACAGTGGAGAAATTTGATCCGCAGTTAAAAACTGTACAGACTTTATTTCCAAGTCAGCGCTTGGAGTTCTGGAAAAGGAGTGGGAAACATATTAGGCGTCACCTGGAGACGGTCAACCCCACCGAACCGGTCAGCGTAATTCTGACTGCTGGCCTTAATGCTGAAAGGACGTTGGGCTGCCTTGCTCGAAGCTTAGCTGCGGAGTACTCTGCTACCCATAATGCATCAATCTTAGAAATCAACGGGATGGCAAAACGAGCACAAGACAGTGATCAGGTCAAGCTGGAGATAGATGAAGAGCTGAAGGAAGCGTTTGAAGGTGATAAACCTGCAGCTGTTGTGCATCGTTTTGAGGAGCTCCCTCCTGGATCCACGCTCATATTCTATCGTTACTGTGACCACGAGAATGCAGCTTACAAGAATGTTTTTCTGGTTTTCACTGTGTTGCTTTCGGTGGAGGAAATAGCCCCGTCGACCACTTTAAATGAAGTGGAGGACATGGTATTTGACCATGTAAAACAGAAGTTTGTCACCTCAGACAAATCCACTAAGTTTAATCGAATGGATGTGGATAAACTGAGTGGACTGTGGAGCAGAATTTCTCACGTTATCCTGCCAGTGGCCGCAGAGGAAAAGATCGAACAGCAGGGATGTGGGGAATAACCTCACAGAAAATCATCAGATATTATTACTGTATTGGGCTGGACAAGTTATTTTGTAGAGATGTACATAAATTATCTTTATTACAAAAAGTTTTTTTTTTTTAATGTATTTGTTTATACATGTTTTATACAAAGGTTTTTCGTATTTGCATAAAATTGTTTTGTTTTCCTTGTTAATATGTGTGTGAAGGCAGAAACTTGATCTTGTAATAATAATATTGCATCTGGCATTTTAGAGTAAGCATGTGGCTTAAAATATAAATGCACAAATTAATTGTACAGTCGTGGCCAAAAGTTTGTGTCATTGACTACATTCCTTCCCAAGGCCAAGAATTGAAGTTTTGCACTGATTTTTGAAGTTATACTCTGAATTGCAAGCTACGCAAGCTTTTTACCAATCAGAATTTTGTTTGGGTGTGGTGTGTTATATTTGCGTGACTAAGATTTTAATAATTAAAATTGCATCTATTTCTTTTCTTCTTGTTTAATTTTCTTATTCCTTGGATGGTTCCTGGTATATCATTCAAATGTTTAGGGTGAGATTTTAAAAGTTTTATTTACAATAAAAAAAAAAATGCTAATTTGACTTAGTTTAAAAAGTGCTTTTTATGAATTATAGTTATTACTCAAATTAGTTATTATTTGCTGTCAGCTACCCCATACAACAGTCTGTATAAGGATGTGATTTATGATAAAAACCTCATCTGCATATCAGCTGCATTATTGATATGTTTGATGTTTCCCTTTTCTCACAACAATGCACACAATAACATTCCAGAAAGGCCTGGATGACAAAATCAAGAATGTGTCATCTGTTCATTATCTTGAACCTTTATTTATATGACTAAAATGCAAAGAAAAATAATCAAATGTCTCACTGGCGAACATAATTTTATTTTGCAAATATAAAGTAATTTAGATTTTTCTACCTGCAACACTCCAAAAGAGTTGGGACAGAGGCATATTAAACCACATAAACCACAGTCACATTAACTTCACTTTTAGTTACAATGTTTAACTGTTTGAAAATTGAGGATACTAATATTTAAAGAGACAAGACTTCAGATGCTCAGCAGACTATGGCGACCCTTTTCATGATGGGCCATACATTTTCAATACGAGATAGATCTGGACTGCACACAGACCAGTCTAGCACATTCACAAGTGTCTATGAAATGCCATCTGAGGATTCAAAGGTCATGCACAATCACCTTAGTTTAAATGCCTTGCCCTATATAGTCTCACCAAACCTTCAGAATGACGGCATACTGAAATTATTTTGGAATTTGGATAGAGATAATATAAAATATATAAAATAATCCTTAAAAAGCGACTTTGTTTTTATTTCGTCTGTCCCAACGTTTTGGAATGTGCGCAGCCATCAAAATCAAAATTTGGTATTATTTATAAATTACATTTTAGTTGGTCAGTGAATCTTTGAAAATCCTTTCTTTGTACTTTTGTAAATTAAATAAAAGATAAAATAAATATATACTTCTTTTGGAACTGGGGTTGTATTGTGCACACAAATACATGATAACTGTAATCATAAGGAAACTATTCATGGTATAACACACACACACACACACACATTGAAGAGCGAGTGCAAATTGATTGTGGCTCTGCTTGTGACAAAACTCAACACTGTCATGTGATTCATAATGAGATATCTACAAGTCCAAAGTTCTTGTAAGCAGTTTCATTGTTTTGAAGAAACAGGTCAGGTCAGAGCTTTTATTTGATCTGTTAGTTAAGTGGAAATGTAAACAGAACTGGGGTTTTGCCCAATCAATACATTTTAATTGGTGATAGAATGAGAGACACATCAGGAAATACAACATATTATTCAAACTGTATTGCAGTATTGCTTGTATTTGATTGTAATTGCATAAATCTTTTGGTTTCAAAACAATGAAACAGACACAACAGAAACAGTTTATAGAGTAATGATTTTTGTATGAACATACTTCTTTTGTTACAAATAAAGTATTTGATGAATTTAACTTTTACAATAATAAAAAAAATTAAAATAAAAAAGCAACTACAAATACATACAGATACAATTTAATATAGTACGCTGATATTTTGAACCAATAATCATAAAAAAACAGTTGAAAGATTACGTGCGTAATTCAGCTACTTATCTGACTCTTATCTTATCTGACACTTATTCTCATAAGTTGTTATTAATATACTTATTAGGATTACTGATAAACTTGGCCTGTAAATTGTTGCACCCATATATACTTAGCCCTACAAAACCAAAACTATCTCCTGATGTTCCTTTAAAAATCTTTCATTTTGACCAAAGACACTCCTGTAATGAGTACAGCTGTAAACATCACATTTAACAATGAAAAGATGATGAACGTACACAACCATGGGGAGATCTGCAAATAAAAAAAGAAGAGGTTTAATGTGTGATATACGGTAATAATACTGGTGTGTATGGTTAAAGAGTTCCTAAGAAGTTGAGTATGTTAAATATAAATATATATAATATTAAGTAAAATACATGTGTAAGCAGATAAGGTGAACTTGGAATGGATATATGCAAATATAAGATATGAGGATATAAGACAAATAAAGATATGAAATTCACTTACCTTCTTTCCCAAAATAGAATTCTCATTGTCTGAAAGGAATACAAATGCAAACAAAATGACCATAATAATAAAATACAAGGCAATGTAGGATGAAACTGTATAATCTATTTTAAAGGATCTTTTTTAAACTGTGAAAATCAGTTCTGGGTCACGAATAAGAAAGTACACACAACTTTGCCTGGGTGTGACTGATAACACATACATTCTTTAAAGACCATAAAGTCTATTTATAAGGTTGGTTTGTTAATCTCAACAGTGCCTTGAGTAAGTTGGTACCAAGGATACTTACTTCCAGGGGCTACTCCTGGCGGGTATTTTCCCTTGTTTTCAAACCAAACTGAGACAAGATAAAGCATGACCTCCCAAATAACATAAACTCCCATTAATAATAGCAGCCAGAACTCTTGAAAGCACAATATTGCGAAGAATACTGCAGTTGCTACAATACAAACAGAAAAAAAGAGGAGTATAAACTAACTTTTCCTAATTAGATGAATCTGAATGAGATTTTACATGCATATTTACAGCTACACCAATCTCTAAAAATAATGGGAAAAATTATATATAGTGTTTTTACAAAATACTTGAATGCACTATTAAAGAACACAAAAAACTGAACCTTACTTGTAATAATTGTATTCGTTAGACCAACCACTATGACAGCACAGAGCCAACACTTCCTTCTGTAAGTCAAAGGTTAGTCTATTATATCCAAAATGAACATTTATAAAAGTTCTTACAAACTAAGTTCATTCAAATCTCTCTTGTTCTTGCTGAATGAGTGAGACCATAATCAGGTTAAACACCACATTACATTTAACACAATTCAAAACAAGGACAAAGCACAAACTGTATAAATGTCCTAGATCATACAATTTTGCTAAATTTTTGGTCTACTGGACTTTTTTAGGAAAAAGATTTTGAAATTTGAAATTTGTACATATTCGTACGAGATGGAGAATTTGTGCTAATTCATGCAAATTATGAAATTAAAATGAAAAGTGATGAGTAGGTTTAGTGGCGGAGTTAGAGGTAGGTAATTCGTACAAATTCATACGAATCAGATGAACAATCAGTATGTTGCTAAAAAGCAGTTTCATGTCAAAAATTAAATGATGCAACCCTGACTAGTCTATCGCTGTCAAAGCTTGTTTGAAAACAGTTATGATTTCTGTATTTCTGTTTGGTGACACTAAGGACAATGATATGTGAAGATTACACTCACAATTCATGGCTTGGTCCACAGTAAAGGAAAACGGTGATGGTGTGCATCAGGCTTAAAACAGTGGTAGCCAATATCAAAGCAGTAAACACAATCTGCGAACTATTACACTTATGACATAAAAACATAAGCAGTAAATGAAAACAAAACTTCTGATTCTTGATATGTCTTAACCAAATATTCTGTTTAGCAGAAGTTCAGTCTAGTAAAAACATAATTCTTACTTTAATTAGTTTTATTAGCATGATGATGGCAGCGATGGTTTTGAAGGCTAGTTCAAGGACAGACATAGTCATATTGGCCTGTGAAGAGACATCATTTGCCATATACAGAACTGAAAGTATTTTAAATTATGAATTCAGTGTGAATCTGTGCATTTAAGCTGGAAGACATTGCGCATATTCTGACATAAGCTATGAATTTATTTATTTAAAACTCCGTCTTGTTATAATAATGACTTAAAAAACAGAATATATTTATTTATATGCATTATGCAGTTTTTTGGCACACTTACCATTTTCGAAACTGGTCTGATGATCATCAGGAGAGAGAAGCCTCCAAGAAAACACAGTCGACTAATTAATAGCAGTGCTAAAGCACATCTCTGTGTGTACAGAAAGACATATACAGATACACACACACAACTGAAAATAAGGACAAATAGCAAAGTAAAAAAAAAAAGAAGATAATCATGGATGTAGATTTATTTGGTGAAACGTATATTTCTGGAGACAAGAAGTAGGTATGCTAGCCTGCCTTATTACAGTATATTTGTAGAATCATCAAACAAACAGACAAATTCATTCATAGCAATAAATTTGTAAGTTGCTTTGGATAAAAGCGTTTGGTAAATAACTAAATGTAAATGTAAAAAAACACTACAGAACTTTTTCCCCAATTTACAATCTGAGCAAATCGGCAGATTTAACCTGACTGATTACATAGAAAATCACATAGTGAATGACTGTTATAGCTTCAGGACCATGATCCATCCAGTCAGAGGATATTATACATGTTTGACAGTTGGGCCAATTTTAAAGTAAAGTCTCCTAATGTACGTTTCTTCTCGAGTTTGTTGTCTTTTGGATGGCTTACGTCTAAAGTCTGTGATCATCATACATTACATGATATTCTATTAAATCTGTCAACTCAAATCTGAAGACTAGCTCTGACGTTTGGTAACTAGCGCTAACTTCTCCTGACTGATAATCAGCAAATAATCAGGGAAACAACTGTGTAGTGTATTCCAGCCTTTAGTCATTTAGTGTGCAATGTTTTTCCTCTGTGACTATACAACATTGCAAGTGTATGATAGTGTCTTTAACTCTGTTCAGATTTTAAAAGTAGTGTAGCAGCCTGCATATACATACCGTATATAGTATAAACTGACAAGTTGTTATTGATCCAACTAAAAGAAAATGAAACAAAACTGTTATATATACAACACACTATATCATTTATCTAAAATGTTGCAAGTTAATAATACCAGCTGAGCAATTGTTATATTATTATTATATTATAGTTTTTTGTTTCCTGTATCATATGTAAGTCTACATTAGATGTTGTTGCAAATATTTTTAGGCTTATTAATATTTTTTAGGTAGTTGGTTGTTTTGGGTGTACTTGTGACTTCAGAGTTTGGCCGTGCAGTCTGCGTCTGTGACGTAATTGTAAGGAATATTAAAAGCATCATAGAACAAAAAAAAAGCTTACTTAAATGCCTTAAAGAAGACAGCATCTCTCTTATTTGAAAAAATGTAAAAGCCAGAATTATATTCTTCTTATAAGCCAAATGCATTACTGAATGTTGATAGGAAATTATTTTCTAAAATGTTATTAATGGGCTTTAAAAGAAAAGTCTGAACAATTGGGATTTACCAAACAGGATTTAAACAGGGAAGGAATTAGATAATATTAGACACCTTCTAAATGGTTTTTACACTTTTAAAAGGAAATCTATAAATAGCCTATAGCACTGGATGCAGAGAAAGCATCTGACCGTATTGAATGGTCCTATTTTTGCCTTAATAAAAAGATAATAAACATGCAAAACATTCATTAAATAAGTTTACGGCAATTTCAGAATTTTACTCAAAAATATCAGTTATCCAAACGTGATATTTGTCTTTTTCTTTAACTGAAACATGATTTAACTAATTATATTACATTCACAGTTAGTAGAAACTCTGAAATGTCTGCTACAGAGAGTTATTGTTTTCATCAGGAAACATACCTCTAAGTATGTTTTATGAATCTATCTGTTCAATGTTCTTCTGTTGACACACAGAAAGTTAAAACTAAAAAGAAGAATTAGCTACTAATATTGATGATGAAAAATGGGATGATATTTGTTCTCATGCAGAAAAAAAAATCTGTTT
>JAUMHI010000252.1:2124451-2138657 GCA_032359435.1 Enteromius unitaeniatus | reverse complement strand
TTATACACAGAATGAAATCTGGCAAAATTAGTTATTTTTTCCATTTACTTGTGTATCGTTAAGTTGTGATATTTTGGTATATAAATCTGAACGGGATTGTTGTGTTTTTTTACTTTCAGAGATGGCCAAGTTTCCTTCTTAATTTTGTGTTAAAATTCAGTAAATATAATTATTATAAAAATAAAAAAACATCACAGAGCAACAGAATTTTCACAGCAGGGATACAGGTCTGTGTGTGTGTGTGCATGGAGAAAAAACAGTTAAGCATACTTGATGTTGCTGATGTTGGTGATGTTGTTGATGTTGTTGATGTTGCTGATGTTGGTGATGTTGCTGATGTTGCTGATGTTGGTGATGTTGGTGATGTTGTTGATGTTGTTGATGTTGCTGATGTTGCTGATGTTGTTGATGTTGTTGATGTTGCTGATGTTGTTGATGTTGCTGATGTTGCTGATGTTGTTGATGTTGTTGATGTATACTGTTGAATACTGGTGAATACTGTTGATATTGCAGTTGTGGTTACAGGTATTAACTTCCGTTGCCAAAATATATTGAAGTCTTTAACGAATGCAGCTCTGAAAAGACAATTGAAGATCAAATTTACAGACTAGTTTGAAGCACAAAAAAGTATGTCTTTGTTAGGTAGCACAGGACAACTACCTGAAGAAAAACTCTCCAGTCTCATCAGGGGTCCAGAACACTTCAACTCTTGTTTTAGCTGCGTTATTACTTTGAGCAACAGCACGTCCCTAAAATATTTCCATATCACAGACAAAGTTTAAGTTTAAGAAATACGTAGCTGCTAACATTGAACACATTGTGCAAAAAAGAACATAAAGAATCGATAAACGTGTGTAGTGTATGCACGGCAGGACTCACGCCACAGATGAGCACGTGACAGGACGAGTCAGTCAAAGTAAATCTACCAGAAGACGGGTCCTTATCAGACTTACGAGCGTCCAACATGAAACCTCGAAAAGTATCCCCCGAAAGAGACACTGTGGTAAAATGAGACATTTAAATACGACACTTCTTGAAAAGCCATTGTTTGCGTCAATAAAATAAAGTGAGAAAATCTACCAGCAATGCTCGTTCCCAGTTGTGAATCTTTCACGATTATATTTTCTGGTTCGATCTTGAAAGGGGCTTCAGTGCTTTGTGCTGGGAAACTGGGGAAGATGTAGGCTACCGATCATTTTCTACGATTACATTATGCACAATAAAAAACAGAAAAAACTCAAAAATAGGCCTAAATAAATAAATACATGCATAAATAAATACCAAAACATCCTTCATGTTAATAAAGTAGCCTACATTTTGATCTATTTGTATAGATGTTTCGACAGTGCATTTGTGCACCTTTCCTACATACCTAAAATGAATGATATTTCCGTGACATTCGCTCTCCAGTAATTCTCCATCGTTGAAACAGGTGATGAACTTCAGCATGACGAATCCAAACGAAAAAAAAAGGAGACCGTATGCGTTGTACATCTGAAACGGCCAAAACCACGAAAACAATCACAGAAATTTCAACTAACGCTACACACGTGAAGATGTGACAGTAACTTACGTTCTTATACAGATCAAAGCTAAGAGAGAAAAAATAAAACTTTGTCTTGCTGTCAGCCGACTCTTATTTATACATCGCCCTTTGGCTCAACTTTTTTATGATCCAGTTAAGATGTCTAAAGGCCCTCCTTTGGCCAATCCAGGTATTACGATAAAAGGAAGCGGTAGAATGATAATGGTTTAATTGTATCCCGGAGGATTGTATTGTTCTGGGATGGTCCAGGTTTGTGCACAAGGAAGTATACTGGATGACTGGTAATCAGTTCTTTAAAAGTATTTTAAAAATGATTCCCGAATTGCCAGAATTAGAGTCCACAGATACAGAACATTATAATAAGGATACAGATCTAATACTTCCTTGGGTAAGTAGTTATGCAAATTATTATGCATTAAATGTTTGTTGATGTGCATGTAAATAACCACCTATAATGTTAAAAATCAAGGACACAAAAAAGTTTAACCGAATATTATAAATGGTTGACAGGAAAGTTATGAATTGGTAATTCACATTTTTAAGATTTAACTTTAACCCAGATTTTCAAAATCAGAATTTTTCATAATAATGGAGGGCATTTCTGCTGTAGTATTAAGAGCAGGGGAGATATGGGCTATTTAGATAATGTAGAATATCATGATATCATGTGGTATTACAACTGTGCCAGTGAAAATAAGTGAATTTAACTACAATTAATAAAACTGTCCCCTAAACCAAATAATTCTAAAGTATGAAAGATATGTTCAAACATGTAAAAAAACATATCTTCAAAACTTCTACATATCAGCTACTGGCATCAGGATAGCGCTATAGAGGTCCAGTATGCAAAAGTAACCTCTACTCATTTGTATCTATTGGGATCTTAAATATTGTAGTAGCTGCAATGGTGTTTTAATTAATAAGTGTTGTTGATTCTGTTCATTCATATTAAATATTGATTGGAAATAACGTTCTTTTTTTAGAAAGGGGGAAATAAAGTAACATTAACACAGAAGAGTACTGGACAGCTATGTGCTGATTCCCCTGTACTGACCTATAGGGGCAGCATCGGCCCCGTGAGGGACAAGTAGTCAAAAAAAACGGGGGCGAAGAAGCGTCTCCCGCGTATTTTGACTGCTGTCTTATTCGCATTAGAAGATGTGAGATATTTTATAATACACGCCCTGTTTGTTGTATTATTATCAAAAGACTTAAAAAGATGGCAAGTCTCAGTCAGGAACTAAAGCGCTGGGCTGTTGAGGAACTTGAGTTGCCAGCAACCAAACTCCCGGATGACGGCTATATAAAGACGTTAGTGAGTTTTTATGAATTATAGCATCAGTCCTAATCAGCGATTTTAGATTGATCATGTGTTTACGTTTTATCAAGGCTGTGTGTTGGTCCTGGAGCCTCCATTTGGAAGTATATCACGCAACATGTTTATAAGGAAAGGTGAGATTTTAAAGGTTTTATAATATCTAATGCTTTCTATGCAATGTACTTTTTCTGGTTATAGAGTAACGTTATTCCTTTGATATAACTTTATGTCTTACAGGAACGCTCGGGTGATGAGGGGGAATATTCAGTGGTATCCTTCAGGTTTTCTGACAGTGTGAAGTGTTAATATGAAAACCTATGCATGTTTTGTGCAAGCTTGTTATATAGACGTTTTCGTAGTAAAGTTAGTTTTCGTAAATTAACTAAAATAAAAGGAAGGCGAAGTACTAAAATGATATTTTATGTAACAAATACTACATTTTAAATACAACTGACAATATATGTATATAAACTATTTCCAAGTATTAACAAGTACTACAATCTTATATTAAAATAACTAATGTAATGTGCGTAAACATAAAATATAGCTGTTTTATGAGACCCACCAAAATTTATAATTTTTTACTGTGTTGTCAAACTGTTTAAAATTAAGCTGCTACTTATTTGCTAATTTGTGGTCATGTGAACTGTGGGATTGTTCCTTGACACTCAAAATCTTAAGGTACAAAGTTTTGCAAGACAAAGAGGTAAAGAAAAGCACTCGATTGCAATTTGTTGTGCTGATTCTATCTGGTGCTAATGATGATTCTTCTTTGTAGCTTAAACGGTTGAAAAATCAGAATAAAGACGCGCGAAGGCTTGAGCTTCAGAAAGAGATTGATACTCTCCAGACTGAACTCGATCAACTGGACACAAAGATCAGTAGAGTGGAAGATCAACTTGCTACTGAAGGTGAATGTTCTTATTCTGTCTTTCTGTTCATCTTCGAGCTCTTTTGTACTACCTACACCTGTACTGCAGACTATGAGGAGTTAGGTTGTCAAAAGATTAAAATGGTATATAAATAATATTATAATAATATTTATATAATATAACACTAAAATATAATATATAAAAACGCATCAGGATATTGTATGGTATTTAATGTTGTTGTTGTTGTTACTAATATCTGCTCCTGTTGCTGAGCAGAGAAGAATGTGGACAGGAACTGGGAGGACTTCACGGAAAGCAGGCACAGACAGATACTGTTAGATTCTTTCAGACAGCGCTGCTCAGAGGAGAGAAACGCACTGTTAGAGGACACACACGTCATTGGCACTCAGCAGCATGCCCTGGAGGAGCTGTCCAAGTGAGCCACCTTCATACTGTCATATATCTCGAAGACTGATTAGACAATGTGTTTAAGCTGCTTTGTGCCATATTTAGATGCTCGATGCATTGTCCTTTGCTGATTAAATGCATTATTTTTCCAAATCATCCAGGAAAGCAGAGGTGAAGCTGGTGTTTGGGCCGTCAGACAGTGAAGCTGGGGCAGATCCGTTGGTTTTAGTAAGTATTGCTGTAGTACAAATTTAAAGTTCTACTTTTTAATGGCTAGGTGGTATAGTTCAAAAATCTTAAAGGATTTTTTACTTAGGGTGGATCCATACTAAAAGATTTTCAAAATGTGAGAAACTGCAAACATGAGGCGGGAAAATCCTAGATTTCAACGTGTTGAATATTTACTATTCACGATCAGGGCACCTCTGACGTTCTTTCAAGCAGATTCAGTCACTCTTAACACACATCACACCACAGGAAAATCTGATCAAATAATATTTAGAACCACCAAGCTAATCTACACTTTACCTAGGATTGTAGTAAGAAAATTAGTCAAAAATCAGCCCAATTGTCTTGTGGTGTGTACCCAGCTTTAGGGGCTAATTGGATCATTTTAACCAGTCAAAATCCAAACTGACTGCTTGTTTAAACTGCTTGACCTTTCACTGATTGTTACTCATGAAATACTATTTTGATCTCATTTCAGAAAGATGTGAGAGAACTCTGCAACGAGAGGGTTCTCTTTGTCCAGGGCCTGCTAGAGAGTGAACTTCACTTGAATTCGTCCACCGAGTAAGACGCACAGACTTTTGATGCTGATATTGTAGATAGAAGAGCTTTAGCACTTTTGCCTTGTACCAATTTGTTTGTTTTTCGTTCAGAGTTACTCATGAACAAAGGAAAGCAGTGATCCAGCACTGGACGAGTGCAGTGGAGGTAAATGAAGACACTGATTTGAGGAGGATGCATGTTTGTTTATGTATCTGCGTGCATTTTGTTCTGCACATCAACAACTGATGAGAACCGATATGTTCAATTTTCAGAGCGTTCTACGCTCTCATCCTCCAAACCAAGTTCTTTCGGCTCTGCAAGCTTTGACCTCCAGACAGCAGGTAGCGTTAGAAGAGAAGATTGCTGCTTTGAATGTGGAGCGAGATGTTTCGGATCTAGGGTATGTTTTTACTTTATAATGTATATTATCAAAACCCAGTCTGTGAATAATAATGTTGTTGAATGGATTATTGCTTATTACTCATTTAATTATTGCAGGTTTCGTTATGAAAGCAATCACCTAATAGATGTATCGGCTGAGCAGAAAGAGGAGTTAACACCTGTCCGCAGTCTTTTACAGGTGATCATCTGAGATTGTAATTTTACTGCATTTTCACACTTTCTCTTGTGGCTCAGATTGTATTTGTGTGTTTGCACACAGTCTGCCTGGGAGGAAGTGGAGCAGAGTTATTTTGAACTGGCACAGGCTCGCAACAGATGTGGGCAGCTTCAGACCGAACTCATGTCTTTGATGAGAAAAGCAGAGACAACACACGGATCAGACCCAGTGTCTAGGTGAAAATTCTTGTGAAATCAATAAATATTAGTAACTATTATCTTTTGTATAAATACTTCCTGAATTATTTCAATGGGATGTGTTTGGGTTTATATTCAATTAAATAATGTCATGATAAAAAAAGAAATTATGCATATAGATAGATAGATAGATAGATGGATAAACTGCCTTTTTTGTAGTTCTTTGTGAAACTATAATGTTATACATTTTTTATTTGATTTGATAATCAAAATAATTTGATTTGTAAAACTTGCACAATACAAAATGACTACTTGTATATCAGAAGATCAAGGGAATTTTAATTTCTCAGTTTATGGCCCCTTTAATAAGTTTTATTGGCCTAACAGGAAGCCAATTGTAGTATTTGTGTAATAAATAGTATGTAATTATTACAGTTTTTATTGCATTTTCTGATCAAATAAATGCAGTGTGTGTATATGTATAAGTTACTAAAATAATTAAAGATTATATTGTATATATTATGGGAGGTATTTAAGAAAATGTTTGTTGTAATACTGAAAAGTTTCATTCTGAGCAGGTGTGTGTTTGAGTTGGAGATGGAGGGAGTAAAGCAGTCAGCAGTCAGAGACTGCATCAGAGAGCAGTGTGCTCAGCTACAGCTGCAGGCCAGAGAGGGGCAGGACGCCAGCAGAACCCTGCAGACACAGTGGCAAAGTGTCATGGACTTCAGACAGCTTGTGGTGTGCAACTGTATTTATTCCTAACAAAACATTGCTAATTCACTGTCTGAAGTTAAGTGCTTTTTTTCTTTCTTTATTTTCGGTGTAGGACAGAAGACAAGAGCAGATACGGCGTCTGATCAAGGGAAACTCCTCTGTCAAGACAGAGTTAACCCGTGTCCATGCAGAGGTATGATCTTGTGCAATACATTCCTTAGTCTTCGGTGTAACATGATCCTTTAGAAATCACTTTATATGCTGATTTAGTGCTGAAGAATGTTTTTATTTATTTATCGACAAACCTTTGAATGGTCATTTTTGTATATGTATCTATATATACAATATACCTTGTTTATTTTTGTTCCAGGTTTGGCAGTTTGTTCAAGAAAAGATTGATCCTCAAATTGACAATGTGATAAAAGCAAGCAGTGGATTGCGCAACTCTGTGTCACAAGGGGCCAAGCACTTCAGCTGTGTATCACTGGCTGCACTCAACCGCAGGGTCATGAAGGGGTCAGCATATCTACCGAAATCTTTTTCTTTTTCTTTTTTTCCATTCAGTGCCTTTGAACACAATATTGTGCACAATAATTAGCACAATATTGCATTATCACCATATCAGTGGAAAAAAAATCAACTAAATTAATCATTCTCTGAAGCTTAATGTGTGTTCTGTGACCTAGTCTTCTGTTTGTTTGATTGTTTGTTTTTTAACTCGCAGAGGGCAGAAACTACCGGCAGCTCAGCTTTCCATTCACTGGATACAGTCCCCAGCTTTCCACAAACTCTGTCAGAGTCTTTCATTTCCCATGTATATGGTGAGATGTTCACTTACAGTCTTTTAATACTCCTCATTTATTCCTAATCTTCCTGAGAGCCATTAACTCATCAAGCACAAGTTAGTAAGTCCATTGTTTTAACACGTCTGTTTTCTAGTGATTGTTCATATCATATATACACTACTGAAAAAAATAGAGGGAACACTAAAATAACACATCCTAGATCTAAATTAATTAAATATTCATATGAAATGCTTTGTTCTTTACCTAGTTGAATGTGCTAACAAAAAAAAACAAGAATTATCAATGGAAGTCAAATTTATTCACCCACGGAAGTCTGGATTTGGAGTTATACTCAAAATTGAAGTGGAAAAACACACTACAGGCTGGTCCAATTTTAATGTAATGTCCTTAAAACAAGTCAAAATGAGGCTCAGTAGTGTGTGTGGCCTCCACGTGCCTGTATGAGTGAATTTGCCAATCTTTGTGTTCTCTGGCAAATGTCCTGCTAGGCTGTAAGTACAACCCCCTCCTGTGGACGTCAGACCCTCACACCACCTTCACGGAGTCTGTTTCTGACCATTTGAGCAGACACATGCATATTTGTGGCCTGCTGGAGGTCATTCTGCAGGGCTCTGGCAGTGTTTCTCCTGTTCCTCCTTGCACAAAAGCGGAGGTAGCGGTCCTGCTACTGGGTTGTTGCCTTCCTACGGCCTCCTCCATATCTCCTGATGCCTCCATGCTCTGGACACTATGCTGACAGACACAGCAAACCTTCTTGCCACAGCTCGCCATGTGCCATCCTGGATGATCTGTAATACCTGAGCCACTTGTGTGGGTTGTAGACTCTGTCTCATACTACCACTAGACTAAAAGCACCGCCAGCATTCAAAAGTGACCAAAACATCATCCAGAAAGCATAGGAACTGAGACGTGGTTTGTGGTCACCACCTGCAGAGCCACTCCTTTATTGGAGGGTATAATTTCCACCTGTTGTCTATTCCATTTGCACAACAGCATGTGAAATTGATTGTCAATCAGTGTTGCTTCCTAAGTGGGCAGTTTGATTTCACAGAAGTGTGATTGACTTGGAGTTACATTTTGTTGTTTAAGTGTTTCCCTTTATTTGTTTTGAGCAGTGTAGATTAAATATAGGTTGGCAAAATTATTAGAGCACATCTCAAATAAAGCATCTTGGAGACGTTGCCCCAGTTCTTCTGGATTTAGTCTGTCTCCATTTGTTCTGTTTCTAAATGTCATTCCAGGCAGCCTGAATAATGATGAGATCAGATCTCTGTGTGGAGCACTGGCTGTTTTCAGACTCCTTGTGCAAACAAAAATCTCACTGGATTATTACAATTAATGGCGAAATGTAAATTGATATTTCCTACTGGCACACCACAGCAAAAGATGGGAATAGCTGACTTAAAACCATTTTTAGCTGATGAAAATACTAGTGTTTTTGATCATATTGGCCACAGCTGTGTCAAAGATCAAAAGTATCCAGATCAAGCTGAAATAACAAAAAATAAAAAACTAATGGAGTCTTTGATTTTCTTTGCCAGGCTCCAGAAGAGTTGTGGTCTCAAGCTGCAGTTTTAAGGTTGGAGTTAAGAAATCTGCGCAGGCTTCTTCTGCTTTTCTCAGAGTCATCAGCAGACCTGCAGAAGCTGACTGCACGGCTACCATCACCTGATCAGCAGAGTATGTCATTTAAAACTTTTTAAAAAGACCAATTCTTTTTGACCCTAAATTAAAGTTTTTGTGAGTATTAAGAGCCTAGAGTCTGTGCTATGAGAGAATGCTATTCTGTTTCAGCTTTGGTACAACGTGTGAAGATGGTAGATGAAGATATTCTGCAGACGTTGCTCCCACGAGCCCGTGAGCTCACAAAGAGGTGCTCAAAAGGCCTACTTTACACAGAACAAGTGAAGACTGCTATCACACACTGGTAATACCCTCAAATGTTTCCAACACAGTCCCTTTGGAATAGTCAAGCCTTCTTTATTTTTATGGTGCTTTATACAATAGAGATTGCTTTAAAGTAGCATCGCCATATTAAACGAGAAAGTAACAGATTCAGTGATGTAAACTTCAAAATGAGAAGACATTTGATTAGTTTGTAACTATCAGCTAATGTGTCAATACTGTGATTTGTTTTTGTTTTTTATCAAATTGAACACACCTTTTGATTGTGTCTGCAGGTGGGAGCAGCCTGGACAGTTTGCCCTGCCAGAGATGCAGAGAGAGGGACTGACTTTCCAACAATGGCTTCAACGATGGAAACTGGCAACAAAAGAACCTTAGTTTGACATTTGAGAGTTTTTTTGGGCAACTTTATCTGTACAAAATTAACTTTAAATTTTTCTTAAATTCCGTTCAAAAGAATCTGGGATTAAATAATGTAACCTAGCATTTCTTACAGTTATTAACTTAACTGCAACACATTCAGTTTGAGTTCAAGGCTACGTCCTGTTAAAGAAATATTTTATGCACTCTTTTTAGGTTTCTCAATAAATAATCTAAAAATGTTGGAATAGAGGTGCAGTTGTATATCTTCTGTTTTGTGGCATTGTAAATGCAGCTGCTGAATATAGAAGTTACTAAGACACAAAGTCCATGTGCTGATGCTGTAATTACAGCATTCTCTTGTAGGAGCTTGGGTAATGAGATAATAAAATTTCATTATGAATGGAACAGTAGTGGTATTTCTTGGTTAGATCAAATATTTTTAAACACAATTATAGTAACTTTGAGAATGGGCATCCAGCTCTTACTGAAGTAATTTCAGATCATTTCGTTTGAGATACCTGTAGTGTATAATCAGGTTGTTCAGTCCTGCATAGCCTTTATAACCTGTGTAAGTATACTTCTATGTGTCAGGCTGTTTTCAAAGGTAATAAAAGTAACAGATCATCTTTAAAAAAAGTCAGGGGCCCTGTTTTGAGAGAAATCACGCTCACTAATGCCGAGTTCAGACTGCACGATTTTCAAAGTAGTTGCTTTCACAGGTCTTTTCACACTGCATGACTATCTGGGGTAGTATTCTGTCGGTGCTGTGTTCATATTGCATGATAGATCAGTGACAGGGGGTTTCAAACTACTTTACAATAGGAAGAATAGCCGACTACTTTGTCCAACTGCCAAACACATGCGAGAAGTGACAGGGAAACAACGCGACGCGAGGTCACGTGTGCAAGACCGGAGTTCTCTGAGACTAGGATTATTAAAAATTATAGCAAGCAAAAAAAACTTGCTATACAAACTGCATGTGCGCTGATTTGCAACAAAAAGATTATACCTTCATAACTTTTTCACCAAAATCCCACTGCTCTGAATGCTGCTCTCTCATTGGCTGTAGGTAATCGCTGATGTTATTTGATCAAAAATACAGTAAACCGTAATATTGTGAAATACTACCAATTCAAACTTGAAACAAACGTGTAGAGAGCTGCTTTTTTTGGGAATCAACTTTTTCCGAATTTTTGAAAATATGCTTTTTGCACCAGTGTCTTACTGTCACTTGAAAAATGTAATGCATTCCTGCTGACTAAAAGTATGTATGTCTGTTCCTGAAAAACATCTGTGAGAATAATTTCAGTCTGACAGTTATTTTTGTAATTTAACGTGCACATCCCAGTTTAGGAAACTATAAATGACAAAAGCACAATTTTTTTCAGGGTGTTTTATAATACTCAATATCAATTTTAAGCAACTGAAGTTAAAAACTGAATTTTCTTTCATATACATTTTTTTCACTCTCACAATCAAAAGATCACGCATTAGAATGCTTACAAATGATTCCAGAGGCAGCTGTGTCACAATGGCTAAATTTGTCTTTACACCCTGATTCAATGGCATTGTTTCTGGCTTAAGGCTTGGATAACATGTCATACGTAGACAATTCTCTGTAACCAAAAACAATCACACATAAAATCATGAACTGAACTGTACACATAAAAGTAAACATAACATTTGAACTTAAAATGAAATGTCAGGGGAGGGGAAAACAAAAAAAGTGTTGTGGATGAGACTAGATCTTTTGGTGTAGATCGCACTCTTTTTTTATGTCCAGTCTACTGCAAGTGATTGATGACATAGATATGCTATAAAGACTCAATCTTGCTTTAGTGGTCCAATTATCGTATTCTGGTGAAAAGGTTTAAAACTGACACAGATTCCTAAAAAGACAAGAAAAAAAATTGATTAAATTGAGGACATGAGCTTGACACACAGTAGTTCACATACACACACCAAAAAAAAACAAAAAAAAAACACCTTACCTTTGTTGATCGTGTTTTACTAAATACATTCCAAAAACGCAGAGTTTCATCACCTGCTCCAGTCACTATTGCCTCTCCGTCGGGAGACATGGCCTTCAAGTTAAAAAGATAATATCAGTAAACATGATTCAAAAATACTATTACAAAAGAGCCGATTGTTAAAATAAAACAACAGATGTTACAGTACTGACCAGATAGAGCACCCTATACGAATGGCCAGTCAATTTGGCTACTTGAGTAAGAGAGGGGTATTTCCACACAAGGATCTGATTCTGAGAGTAACCGTGTGTGCTGACCTGGAGACATTGGAGACACCATCATGCCTATTAGTCTACATCTACAGCTTTAACCAACCATAAACACTAAGCATTTGGTCAGTTGAACAGAATAAACGTACCAGTTCATTGGTGTGTTTGGACCAGGCCAGGTTGCAGACTTGTGAGCCTGTGTCGATACACTGCAGCGGCTGTGCTGTGAGAGTGTTCCAGAAGCGGATGCAGCGGTCAGCCGTTCCTCCTCCAGAGGCCAGGAGCCCATGCTGGTGAGGAGACCAGGCGATGGCCTTCACCGCCGCCAGGTGTTCTGTGTACTGCTGCATGGGTAACACGCTCGAGTGGTTCCACACTAACAGCTGCAGGATCAATCAAAGATATGCTTTTAGAGAGATGCAGTTAGCCAATAAAATGTGTGCTTGTATATTTTGATATATTGTAAAATTATATACAGCAGTCAAATCACCTTGTTGTCATTTCCTCCAGAGGCCAGCAGCTGATGGTCAGTGCTCCACTTAAGTCCGCAGACCTCTTGTCTGTGACCCTGCAGCCTGCGCTCTGACTGCAGAGGGGGTGTCCTGATGTCCCTCTGAAGGATCATGCGGTCCCGGCTGCCCGATGACAGCTGATCTGCATTCCAGGCCAATGCACCTGAGGGCAGAATTCTCAACAGTTTTCACAACAGGTTTAACCTTATGCATACATTTCACTAGAATGTGAAGCACACCAGAATGTCAAAAATGGACAAACTATAAATCATTACAAGCAAGAGTGAACCTAAATATGAAATGTCAAATGTTTGGGGGACCGCAAAACTCCTTAGCAAGTCAAAATTATTTATTCCTGTGATTTTAAGCAGCCATTACTCCAGTGTTTAGTGTCACATGATCCTTCATTTTCAGATGCTGATTGGTTCTCAAGAAACACTTTTCAGTTTTGCTGCTAATTATTTTTGTGAAAACCATGATACTTTTTTTCATGATAAATTTACTTAAATTATGCAAAGAACAACTCAACAGTTAGATTTTTTTTCACAAGGTCAGTAATGCCCATTTTTAGAAATAGCTTTTAATATTTTGATTACACTTTAATTTAATGGTATCTTTGTTACAGTATAATTATATCAATTATTTACAGAGTAATATTAATTAACCAAGTGTGCTTACTATATGGTTATGCTTAGGATTAAGTTTTGGTTTAGGGTTACTTGCATGCAATTATGCAAAATGTATTGTTATAACAGTAAGTACATGTTATGTATAACAAAAACACCATAAAATAAAATTCCCAAAAACACTTACACCTTTGACTAATACATTTAAATATTTTAAGGAAATCAAATCTCTTACCAACTCTTGCTGTATGTCCCTCTAAGGCAAACAGCTTTTTGCCAGCAGTAGCGTCCCAAATTTGTACAAAGCCTTTGTGTGTACCCACAGCGACAAGATTACCCTACGAGAGAAAAACGTCAACCCACAAAACCCAGAAAGCAACTTCGGATAGTCCAAGTCATAAAGGTTAACTCACTCTCTCTGACCAGCCCACTGACGTGACTGAATCTCCCTCCACTGATAGGTCACATAGTCGCGTTACCTACAAACATAGCAAAGAAAAAAAACACACAACTTAGTCCAAGCATTCAATGGGTATTTACTGACTCTAAATTTGCATAAAAAGCTTATGCATACTTGACTGGTGCAGGCACTCCAAAGGTAAACACAAGTCCCCAGTCCAACACTGAGCACATTTAAAGAGGACCAGTCCACTAAGTTGAGGTAGAAGTCATCTTGTAGCTCCGGTGCATCTAGCACCTTAAAAGGAATCTTAGAAATTTTGCGCGTAGGTTTCCTTGGTGACCGCAGCAGCTTCTGGCTATAAACAAAACATGCATGCAATTAAAACAATGCATTTTACTAATCAATCACATTTTCCAGAATTCGACTCAACTTACCTTTTGCTGCTAACAGGGGAGAGGGAGTACGGGGAAACACTGTTATCATCAGGTGTGGATCTTTTGGCACTGAGCGAATACTATACATACAAAAACAAAAGAGCATGCTTAAAACGCATATCAAAACACTTATGGGGCATCAAATGAACACATCAATGCATAAGAGAGACTTACACTAAAGAGGCTTCTCCTCTCGGGTGTGGAGGGCTGTAGTCTTCTATCTTCTGTTTGAGGATCCAAAACCTTCTCAATCCCAGCCCCAAGCAACTCGTTCTTCAGCAGGGCAGAATACGCCAAGCCATCCACTGTCAAACAACAAGCCAAATTGGTTCAACAAAAGAGGGACGAGTAGGCTATCACACTTGAGAATAGTGTTGTCACGGTACCAAAATTTCAGTATTTGGTACCAATACCTGTGAAAATCCACAGTTCTCGGTACCAAAGCAAAACAAGAAAACACTTTTATATAAGAGGACTTTTATTTAATCAAACAGCACAAACTATATTTCATAGCCTAGAACTGCTTTTCT